>CM051708.1:19888378-19928378 GCA_028022725.1 Lycodopsis pacificus
AAGGTTCTTCTCACTCGACAGACGTGTGTTCTCCTTTCCTCCTTGTGGCGTCTATCACTGCATGTGTTCAGGACATTTCTGCCTTTCCCACAAGAAAATGGAGGTCAATGTTAAAAGTCTCATTCCAGGAACAGCGTCCTTGTGAATCCACATTTCATCTGCACCTTCAGTGGAGGGTTGGTGGTCATGAGAACAGACTGCTCCATCATGTCGAGGCAGGAATCCAGAGACAGACGGCTCAAACTGAAATGGAAGAATTAAAGAAACCTTTCTGCAAGTGAGAACGTTTGTTTTTTTGCGATTGGATTTAGAACCCCGGGGGTCTGGTCCTGAGCCCCCAGCAGGTCCAGAGCCAGCTCTCATCATTCATTCATCTCGTTTGAGGTTCCGAGGGGGGGGGGGGGGGGGGCATAAACCTCACATCAGCTCCCTCGCCGGGTCTCCACTCTGACAGGTTGCTACAAGATTCATTGTTCAAGATCCCCCCCCCCCCCCCCCCCCCCCAGGTAAAGAAGCCTGAAATCCCTCATCACGTCATGTATTGTTTCCCCAAACAAGTCTGCAATCAACAAGACACGAGCTGGTTCCTCTAATAATCCCTGATCATCTCTGCAGATCATATTTCACTTTGAAAAGTATGCGTATCAATATTAGCCCAACATGAAGCGGATACCTTCATGATGGATTCATAAAGAGGAGTGGAGTTGATGCACAGACATCTCTGGATCATCATCATATTATTTTATGTGTCAGTAGTTATTATTTCATACACATTTAACTGTTCTGGTTCTTTGGTTTAACACCTTGTAACTAAAAAGTGCCATGAAGACGTTAGAACGGGCCGGACGGTCACCTGATCAGCTGATCACCTGATCAATAAAGCCCCGCCCCCTCTCTCTGTCGGTAACGTGCAGCTCTGAACACTAAACTCCTTTAATGGAGGAAGAACACGCCCCTCATCTTCCTCACAACGGGACGAGGCTCGTTCCGCGCTGCTCCGGTGATCTCCGGCACAGGTCACGTGAGAGGTCGGTGTCCGCGTTTACTGCATAAATAAGAAGAATATTTACAGATGTGTCTTTGTGTTCCACTCAGCTGAAGCTAATGTCAGATGATGAACGCTACTTCGCCTGATCGTTAATGAGTGAACGCACCTGCTGTTAATTGATTGCTAATTAAAACAGTCAGGTCAGCAGGAGGTTCCGCGGAGTGTTTCCTTTGGAACCCGCTGCTGAGAGGTGAACTCTCACATTACAGACGGTCTCTGTATGTTCTGTAGTCTAAAGGGAAGCAGACTGCACGACTGGCTTCAATGATTAGTGTGCGTGTGCGTGTGCGTGTCAGAAAAGAGAAGAATGGATGCGCACGAGTAACGAGGAGTTTGTGTCACGTGACTCTATTTCTAACGAGGTGCGTTACTGAGCTGTCCACCAATCAGAGCAGATATTGAACCAAAATGACAGATATCAAATGTAATAACTTGATTTCTATGATATTTCACTGAGAAACGGTTTGATCTACGTATCAAAATGAGGGCAACTCTTTATATTCAATTATTATGTCGATGAAGCAACGCTGGTTTTTGTATGAACTAAACTTATTTAAGTTGATTTTACCTGGAAAATGAAGTAGTTCATACAAAAACCAGCGTTGCTTGTTCTACATAATAATTGAATGCAAAAAGTTGCTGTCGTTGTTTTAAGTAGACCAAGCAGGACGTCTTCACCAGGGTATTATCGAACATAACTCGTATACGTCGCAGATGTTTTGTGCGTCTGAAGAAGCATGATCGCAGTCTGCTGCACGTTTCAGTGTCAAGATGTCAATCAAACACGTGATGACGTCATGAAGCTGGTCACATGGTCGCCTGCATATTAATGAGGCCTACGATGACGTGTTGTGTTCTAGGAATGGTTCTGGCTTCAGCACGTTTACAGAATCATTTCGACTGGTCTCGTTCCAGCGTGATGCTGCTGTTGCTAGGCAGATCTTTGTTAGAGCTCAGCGGGTTTGTAGTTTGATTCCCTGTAAAGCACACACAGCGAGAGGACCTTCACCCACCGCTCTCTCTCAGGATGCTGCTGTTGCCAAAGTAACCAGTGAATCTGAACTCGGTGAGCGCAGCGCTTTGACTAAATGCATGATGGGAAACTCCGTGTGGCTCTACGGGCTCAGTCTGTAGCTGAGTTTAGGATTATATCTATTATTGATTAGCCTGATGGTTATCGTGTCGCTGATAAAATGTCAGATATTTCATGAATGTCTCATCAAAATGCTCGTCACTCAGCGTCATGTCGCTCGTCCAGCCGTCGTCCTGATCTTCATTTATTTATTTATTTCCATCCTGACCCCCCACCTGTCCAGGTGCAATATTCGAGGAGAACGCCGTGCGGGACGATGAGGTGTTCCAGCTCGCCGTGTCGGACCTCAGCCTGAGCGATGACGTCCTGCAGAGCGAGAAGATCACGCACTCCATCAAGCTCATCGAGCCCAACAACCCTTTCCAGGCGGTGCAGGAAGGTAGGGACTTGCTGTGTGTGTGTGTGTGTGTGTGTGTGTGTGTGTGTGTGTGTGTGTGTGTGTCTGTCTTACCTGCTTGGCTTTGTTGATCTTCAGGTTCTGTCTCTCTGTGAGGTGTCCTCACGGCTAATGACCGCCGTTGGGCTTTGATGCGGCGCCGCTCCTTCGCCTTCTTATCGTTTTCCTCTGAGACTGATTCTCTCTATCTCAGACACTCCATCACTCACTCGCTTCGCTCTCTCGCTCTCGCTCACTCAGAGTCCGGGTCCTGGTCTTCCTCAGCTTTCTCTCAGAGGAAGCTGGGGGGGGGGCGGCTCTGAGTCCAGCTGTCACTTTCCATGTTATCGCCAACAAAGAGGCTCGAAGGCCTCGGAGCTCGTCTGATGCAGAGTGAACGTGTTTCTGTTCATGGTGGCTCCAGAAATACAACAGTGATGAAGATGATGATGATGATGACGTTCATGCTGGTGAAGTGATTGTTTTGTCACAGATAACGAGGATGATTGTGGTGACGATGCATAAGGAGATATGATGATGATGCTGATGAATGTTGAGACGATGCTGATTACGAGGAGCGTTGAAGATCACCGTCGTTTGGTGATTCTCGTGATGAAGAGACGTGAATGTGATGAAGAAGACGTGTTGTGGTGATGAAGACGTGTTGTGGTGATGAAGACGTGTTGTGGTGATGAAGACGTGTTGTGGTGATGGAGACGAGTTGTGGTGATGGAGACGAGTTGTGGTGAGGAAGACGTGAATGTGATGAAGAAGACGTGTTGTGGTGATGGAGACGTGTTGTGGTGATGAAGACGTGTTGTGGTGAAGAAGACGCGTTGTGGCGCTGGAGACGCGTTGTGGCACTGGAGACGTGTTGTGGCGCTGGAGACGCGTTGTGGTGATGGAGACGTGTTGTGATGGAGACGTGTTGTGGCGATGGAGACGTGTTGTGGTGAGGAAGACGTGAATGTGATGAAGAAGACGTGTTGTGGTGATGGAGACGTGTTGTGGTGATGAAGACATGTTGTGGTGAAGAAGACGTGTTGTGGCGCTGGAGACGCGTTGTGGCACTGGAGACGTGTTGTGGCGCTGGAGACGCGTTGTGGTGATGGAGACGTGTTGTGATGGAGACGTGTTGTGGCGATGGAGACGTGTTGTGGTGATGGAGACGCGTTGTGGTGATGGAGACGCGTTGTGGCGATGGAGACGTGTTGTGGCGATGGAGACGTGTTGTGATGAAGACGTGTTGTGGCGATGGAGAAGTGTTGTGGCGATGAAGACGTGTTGTGGTGAAGAAGACGCGTTGTGGCGATGAAGACGCGTTGTGGCGATGGAGACACGTTGTGGTGATGGAGACGTGTTGTGATGAAGACGTGTTGTGGCGATGGAGACGTGTTGTGGTGATGGAGACGCGTTGTGGCGATGGAGACGTGTTGTGGCGATGGAGACGCGTTGTGGTGATGGAGACGCGTTGTGGCGATGGAGACGTGTGGTGATGGAGACGTGTTGTGGTGATGGAGACGTGTTGTGGCGATGGAGACGTGTTGTGGTGATGGAGACGTGTGGTGGCGATGGAGACGTGTTGTGGTGATGGAGACGTGTGGTGGCGATGGAGACGTGTTGTGGCGATGGAGACGTGTTGTGGCGATGGAGACGTGTTATGGCGATGGAGACGTGTTGTGGCGATGGAGACGCGTTGTGGCGATGGAGACGTGTTGTGGCGATGGAGACGCGTTGTGGCGATGGAGACGCGTTGTGGCGATGAAGACGCGTTGTGGCGATGGAGACGCGTTGTGGCGGTGGAGACGCGTTGTGGTGGTGGAGACGTGTTGTGATGAAGACGTGTTGTGGCGATGGAGACGCGTTGTGGCGATGAAGACGCGTTGTGGCGATGGAGACGCGTTGTGGCGGTGGAGACGCGTTGTGGTGGTGGAGACGTGTTGTGATGAAGACGTGTTGTGGCGATGGAGACGTGTTGTGGCGATGGAGACGTGTTGTGGCGATGGAGACGCGTTGTGGCGATGGAGACGCGTTGTGGCGATGGAGACGCGTTGTGGCGATGGAGACGCGTTGTGGCGATGGAGACGCGTTGTGGCGATGGAGACGCGTTGTGGCGATGGAGACGCGTTGTGGCGATGGAGACGCGTTGTGGCGATGGAGACGTGTTGTGGCGATGAAGACGTGTTGTGGCGATGGAGACGCGTTGTGGCGATGGAGACGCGTTGTGGCGATGGAGACGCGTTGTGGCGATGGAGACGCGTTGTGGCGATGGAGACGCGTTGTGGCGATGGAGACGCGTTGTGGCGATGGAGACGCGTTGTGGCGATGGAGACGCGTTGTGGTGGTGGAGACGTGTTGTGATGAAGACGTGTTGTGGCGATGGAGACGTGTTGTGGCGATGGAGACGTGTTGTGGCGATGGAGACGCGTTGTGGCGATGGAGACGCGTTGTGGCGATGAAGACGCGTTGTGGCGATGGAGACGCGTTGTGGCGGTGGAGACGTGTTGTGATGAAGACGTGTTGTGGCGATGGAGACGTGTTGTGGTGATGGAGACGCGTTGTGGCGATGGAGACGCGTTGTGGCGATGGAGACGCGTTGTGGCGATGGAGACGTGTTGTGGCGATGGAGACGTGTTGTGGCGATGGAGACGCGTTGTGGCGGTGGCGACGGAGACGCGTTGTGGCGATGGAGACGCGTTGTGGCGGTGGAGACGTGTTGTGGTGGTGGAGACGTGTTGTGATGAAGACGTGTTGTGGCGATGGAGACGTGTTGTGGTGATGGAGACGCGTTGTGGCGATGGAGACGCGTTGTGGCGATGGAGACGTGTTGTGGCGATGGAGACGTGTTGTGGCGATGGAGACGTGTTGTGGCGATGGAGACGCGTTGTGGCGGTGGCGACGGAGACGCGTTGTGGCGATGGAGACGTGTTGTGGCGGTGGCGACGGAGACGCATTGTGGTGATGGAGACGTGTTGTGGTGATGGAGACGTGTTGTGGTGATGGAGACGCGTTGTGATGAAGACGTGTTGTGGCGATGGAGACGCGTTGTGGCGATGGAGACGCGTTGTGGCGATGGAGACGCGTTGTGGCGATGGAGACGCGTTGTGATGAAGACGTGTTGTGGCGATGGAGACGCGTTGTGGCGATGGAGACGTGTTGTGGCGATGGAGACGTGTTGTGGCGATGGAGACGCGTTGTGGCGATGGAGACGCGTTGTGGCGATGGAGACGCGTTGTGATGGAGACGCGTTGTGGCGATGGAGACGCGTTGTGGCGATGGAGACGCGTTGTGATGGAGACGCGTTGTGGCGATGGAGACGCGTTGTGGTGATGGAGACGAGTTGTGGTGAGGAAGACGTGAATGTGATGAAGAAGACGCGTTGTGGTGATGATGATGAAGGCTTTGTTGTTGTTGATGGTGTTGAACAATAAGATGGAACAGTTCTCATGTCATTATGTGCATCATATATGATGAGACGATGTGTTCATATATGAAAGAGCAATATCAATACGCTGTCTTTAGAATCAATGAATAATCCTGGTAATAGATCTGCTGTAGTTCATGATTATTTTTCATCAATACTGAGAACAGCTGAGTCATCTTTCCACCATCCATCATTCTGTGACTCGGCAGTTTCTGGCTTTTGAGGGTGAAACGGTTTCATTTGGAGACGATAGCGTGTGACTCATGACGCCTTCGTCATGGATGTTAAAGAGAGCGCGCACACACACACACACACACACACACACACACACACACACACACAGCTCTGGGTTTGTTCATCAGCAGCGCTACGCGACTACAATCTCACATGAGAAGCCTTGAAATTCCGGTTTGCTTGATTGTTGTTTGGCGTGTTTCTGTAGTCGAGACAATTATCAGTGAAACTCCACAATCTGAGAAACAATAAATCCATATTCTTCAACATCAACGACTTCATGACTGTTTGCATACTGTTTTTGATGATTGGCCTCAAGTTTCTCGACAAGATTCTTCAAACGCATCACAATGACATTTTAATATACATTCGCCCGATACCCATTTTTACTGAATAGAGCTTGAACGCATCGTGATGTAACTCAATGCAACATCCGTTAGCCGTTAGCTCCGTTATTCAGCCAGGTAGCAGGTAGCACTGTGCAGCCCCCCGGGAGCTAACCGCTAACCGCTACAGCTCTCCACGTGATGACGGGATGCGGTTATATCGAGCGCTGAGCCGCGGTTCCTACGGTTCCTACGGTTCTGTAGAAAAACGAGCACCGTCACCGGTTCTGAGGTTCTCGTGACGTTCATCTGTGTTCAGCTCATTGATCCTTGTTGTGGCAACATGTGTAACTAGTGTAGAGCCAGTCATCAGTCTCACTCTCTAAAAGGACACACACACACACACACACACACACACACACACCTTGTTTCGTGCTTGATTTAGTCTTTTGCCATGACTGTAAAATGAGATGGTGAGAGTGAGTGAGAGAGAAACAAAAGGAGTGTGTGTAGGAGGAATACTGTGTGATCAATACATTGTGGTGATAGGTTGGGTAGATGACTGTGTGTGTGTCTCTCGATTACGGTCCGTCTGCTTACTTGCTCGCCCTGACCTTTCCTCAGAGCTCCCATGATCCTCGGTCCTCAGAGCCGCTGACAGCCCGGGCTGCAGTGGATTATGGGTAATGAGTGGGATTCACACACTGCCGTGTGTGTATAAGGATAAAATAATATATATATATATATATATATATATATATATATATATATATATATATATATATATATATATATATATATATATATATATATATATATATATATATATATATATATATATATATATATATATATATATATATATATATATATATATATATATATATATATATATATATATATATAGCTAGCTCAGTTTTTATAGTGTTTTCACAGCTGACTCTCGGCTGCTTTATTGATTTGATACTCAAGACTACAACGTTCAGTCTGACAATTTTAATATCTGATGAATAATTAATTTAACTTGTTTTTGTTGAGGACTAAACATTATTTCCTTGTGGACTGTTGGTGAGACAGAGCCAGCAGCGTGAGGAGGTGACGTCATCTCTCACGGAACAAAGAATCTTTCAAACTCAATGCGCTAACCTCGACCTGTGGCTGCGTCAGGTTTGACGTGGAAGACGTTGTGTCGTGGTAGAGGCTGTTTATTCAGATGTGCAACAGTAACTCTCTGTCCTCCAAACAAAGAAAGCCCAAACATCTGGCTGCAGCGATGCGCTCGGGTTCCGTGCGTTCAGAGCTGCTGCTCGTCCTCTAATCCTGAAACGCGATCCCTCTGTTCCACGAGACGTCCCGCTGAGACGCCGGCCCGCCGGTTACAGCACGGAGAGAACCTGATCAACTCGCCAGCACTGCTCACTCGTTCTTTAATTCTTTTCAATTCAAACGACATCAGGCTGATTGTCTCATTATGATCCGTCCGACTCGGCTCCATGACGGTGTCATGAGGAGACGACATGCTGTTCTTCACTTCCTCTTCCTCCTTCTGTGTCTCTGTGTCCTCCTCGTCCTCCTTCTGTGTCTCTGTGTCCTCCTGGTCCTCCTTCTGTGTCTCTGTGTCCTCCTCGTCCTCCTTCTGTGTCTCTGTGTCCTCCTTCTGTGTCTCTGTGTCCTCCTCGTCCTCCTTCTGTGTCTCTGTGTCTCTGTGTCCTCCTGGTCCTCCTTCTGTGTCTCTGTGTCCTCCTCGTCCTCCTTCTGTGTCTCTGTGTCCTCCTTCTGTGTCTCTGTGTCCTCCTCGTCCTCCTTCTGTGTCTCTGTGTCTCTGTGTCCTTCTCGTCCTCCTTCTGTGTCCTTCTCGTCCTCCTTCTGTGTCTCTGTGTCCTTCTCGTCCTCCTTCTTTGTCTTTCTGCTTTCTTTGGATTCACTGTGTCCTCCACAGTTCTTAATTGCTTTCTATACAGTGAGTTTGTTTTCCTTCTGAATCTTCTTTTGATTTTCCGCCTGTTTGGTCTTTTGAGTGTTTTCGTCTTTATCGTTCTCTGTATCACCCGTTTGGTTCTTGATGTTCTGTATTCAGCGCTTTGCCTTCATAAAGTTATGATATTGAATTTTATGGAAGTTACTTTTTATTTGCTCAGGCTCTTTGAGTCTGGATCTTGGTTATTAGTGATTTTAATTAATGATCATCATTTGGCCAAATGTTCACAAAGTCGCACATAAAATAATGAAATCAACTTTCAATGTTTCTGTTAAAACCTCTTCATGCATTTAAAATGAGAACTTCGTCACTTTTATTATGAGCTTTTAATTACTGGTTGTTATTTGGAGACTTTTCCAGATGCAGCATGCACACACACACACACACACACACACACACACACACACACACACACACACACACACACACAGAGTCAGACGATGAGATCTGTTTACATTTTTCCTCTCTTATCTCGGCTGCCGGAGAGGATGACGGTTAGAACGCCTGTTAAATGCTCAACAACATGAGACTGTGTGTGTGTGTGTGTGTTTCCTGCCAGTCTGTATTTATTTGAGTGACAGCTCCTGCTGTTGGATCCCAGCAGACAAATTGGTGTCACCTGTCCTCCAGCAGCAGGTGAGGTGTGTGTGTGTGTGTGTGTGTGTGTTATCAGTGACACTGGGTGAAATGTTGTATTGTTTTTGATCTTTTTATTTGTGTTTATAAGATGGTGGACTGAACAGGGTCACAAACATCGAGCTAGGAGGCTAATGCTAAGCAGCTAGCAGCGTTGCGTCTCTTGTCTGATTAATAAACTGGGCGTCGGCCTCTTCTTGGTGACAGGCGTCGCTGTGAACCTGGATCTGTTTGGTTTATGCACATAATAACTGTTTAAAAATGATCCCAAAGCTGGAAACATTGTGTTGTTTGGTCATTTCATGAGCTGGAAGCTGAAGCCAGCGGTGCTCTCTCTCTCCACACTCGGACCCCTTGAAGGATGCTGATCTGCATCTTAAAGCGCTGCTGCTGTGACTCCTCCTGTGGTTTGCATCTCGTTTCTCCTCTAAGGATCTTAAAAGAAATACAAATAGGACTTTGTTCTCGCTGTAATGCCGCTAATCCGAACTGCCTCTGTGATCTGCGTTGCTGTTTTCTGCTCCAGACACAAGCCTGGAATCACTTCGCTCTCTGATCTCCTGCTGAGTTAGACCTCAGTGATCCTGCGGGGATCGGAGGGCCGAGATACTGTCGGTACTCAAAGAAAGAAAACCTTTTCATAAGTCAGTGTGTTAATGATGGAAATAATCCTCATAATGTGGTGATAATACACGTTGATTGTACTTTTAAAAGCAGTTCTCACAGAAGCCACAGTCTGATCTGTCTCAGTCTGGGGATCGAACCAGCAACCTTTAGTTTGTCTGTGAGCTGTGAGGAGTTCATTCAAGACTTGGTTCAGCAGATTGTTCCGTAGAGACCTGAGCAGAAACACAAGTCATGTTGTGTTTCTGTCTCTTTCATAGAAATAGGACAACTGGTGACGTCAGTAACGTTTTTATTGCTTGGCTTCAATGGCTGGCTAGTTAGCTCGTTAGCTCGCTAGCTTGTCCTCCTATTTACCCCCAGAACAGGCACCCAAGCCCGGGCTTGGTCCTTCCACCTCCAGGAGGCTGTACCTCCTGCTTTCCAGCCAGCGAGCGGTTGGGCTCATTCTCTGTAACCAGAGTAGCATTAAAGCACGGGGGAAGTTAGCACGCTAGCTCGCGCACCACGCTTCAATGCTACTCTGGTTACAGACAAGGAGCTCAACAATGTTGTCGCTCATCTGTTGACGGCAATGTGCTTTCCTACGCCGTGACGAGTGTGTGGACGAAGTGAAGATTTTATTTATTTACTCCGATTTAGTTGTTCGTCCCGAACCACGAGTCTGCAGGGATAGAGAGGAAGGATGAAAGATATCCACAAGGAGACGAAGCCCCGGGCTGAACTCTGCTTCACTGCCTCACACACACACACACACACACACACTCTCACACTCTGACTGTGTTTGAGCATCTCAGCTGCTGTCGGAGCCACTTGAACTTATTTTCTATGGTGTTAGATTCGGTCTTGTCTGACCACTCTGTCCTGTCCGGGCTGGTGACATGCTGGAGGATGCTGGAGGATGCTGGAGGATGCTGGAGGATGCTGGAGGATGCTGGAGGATGCTGGAGGATGCTGGAGCATGCTGGAGCATGCTGGAGCATGCTGGAGCATGCTGGAGGATGCTGGAGGATGCTGGAGGATGCTGGAGGATGCTGGAGGATGCTGGAGGATGCTGGAGGATGCTGGAGGATGCTGGAGCATGCTGGAGGATGCTGGAGGATGCTGGAGCATGCTGGAGCATGCTGGAGGATGCTGGAGGATGCTGGAGGATGCTGGAGGATGCTGGAGCATGCTGGAGGATGCTGGAGGATGCTGGAGGATGCTGGAGGATGCTGGAGGATGCTGGAGGATGCTGGAGGATGCTGGAGGATGCTGGAGGATGCTGGAGCATGCTGGAGCATGCTGGAGCATGCTGGAGCATGCTGGAGCATGCTGGAGCATGCTGGAGGATGCTGGAGGATGCCGTCGCTGTGGAACTTGGCGTGGTGTCAGAAGGCTTTATGAGGCGTGTGTTCTTAGTGGCGGTCCACTCGTAAGTCAACATTACATAAATATAGATGCGCTGCTCCTTGAAACCAGAATGTTTTTTGTAAGCAAAGGTCTCAAAGCGGCGCGTGAATCTTTTTAACGAGCCTCGTTGATTCTATCAACCTTTGGTGTGAGAGGCGACGTCGCGGTTATGGAGAGAAAAGAGCCTCATTAGTATTCTTGGCTCTTATTTCACGGCCCGATTATTCAACATCAGCTGCTCTTTTGTTCATCGATGGCACGATCAGAGCTCTTTGAAGTGAAGACAGTTCAGCCTGTTCCTCTGGGATGGAGGCGTTTACTGCTTCAGCTTCAGCTTCAGCTTGTTGCTGTCGTCACCAGAGGAGACCAGGTTCGTTCGTCTGAGCGCGACTTTTTGCTCGACCCTCCTTTTTGAGAGCGAGAGACAGAGACACAGAGGGAGAGAGAGGGAGATACAGTGAGAGGGGGAGATACACAGAGGGAGAGATACAGTGAGGGAGAGAGAGAGAGGGAGATACAGTGAGAGCGAGAGACACAGAGGGAGAGGGAGATACACAGAGAGGGAGAGAGAGAGATATAGTGAGAGGGGGAGACACAGAGAGGGGGAGAGGGAGAGAGAGATACAGTGAGAGGGGGAGACACAGAGGGTGAGATACAGTGAGGGAGACACAGCGAGAGAGAGAGGGAGATACAATGAGAGGGGGAGATACAGAGAGACACTCGTCCTGTCGGTTTACGTCTCTGTTCAGACTGAACTTGGTTGCTTCTTCCTCTCCTTCTCCCCGTTTCCTCTTCTGCTCAATCAAACTCCTCCTCCTCCTCTCTGTTTGGTCCACGGCCCATCGCTCCATGCATCCCGTTCTGTCGGTACCAGCAGCCATAGCGGCCGAGTGGCTCGTAGCTGGTGACTTTACATGAAGTGGTTGTGAGCCGGTGCCGGGTCTGTCGTCCTCATCACAGCGAACTGGAGACGGGCGGACGGCAGTAGAGCTGCAGTGGGACGACCTGCTTGTCTCTGATTGGGGACATTAATGTAACTCTGTCTTCTTGTTGAAAGTCAGCAGTGACGGAGCGTTCAGACATGAGGAGGCGTTTGTCCAGAGGTGACGCGAGAGACGCTGCCAAACACGGACTGGAGCGCTGTGAACGCGTTTCCTTTTTATTTATATCTTTTGATCCCTCTTGAGGCGATTGATCTGGTCTGGCTCTCTGGAAAGCAGCAGCTTGTCCTCACTTCTCTCACTCGCACAGTGACTGAACACTTGATGTAATTAAAAGGGTTTGAATTTTGCCAAATTTCCACAGCAGGGACAATTAGGTTTATTACTGTCACAGCCAGGGGCGGCTTAGAAATGTTAACAACCCGGGATCAAAACCACAATTACCTTATTTAAACCGGCAGTCGCCCAGCTGGCAAGTCGTATCTGTAGGCGAGGAAAGGCCACCGCACAGAGGAGGCCTCCAGACCACGTGAGGGGCTGTTGGAGCCCGTTGGAGCCCGTGCCGGTGTGCTGCTGGTGGCAGGGAGGACCTGCAAAGGCGAGGCTGTTGAAGGATGATGAGCTGAGCTGGTGTCCTCGTGTCCGCTGTGTGAGCGACCAATGAGCCCTTCTCAAAGCTTAATGGGCAGGGAGCAGCGCGGCCGGGTCACATTGTCCATGAAGGGCCAACGCTAAAGAGCACTCGGCTCCAGTATTGTCTGAACGCTTGTCTGAAGAACTTGGTGTCACCTTTTCAAAGATGTGTTACATATTTAGAGCTGCAGGCTGCTTTGAATGAGAGCCGACGCTAGATTTGAAGTCGTTTTCAGAAAATGACCTCAATGACCAAAACCGAGTCTAATCTATATCCATCTATATATATCTATATCTACATACATCTATCCATCTATATATACCTGTATATCTATTTTCATAGTTGACCGTGGAAGTTCTACGTGATGTGACGTCCTAACGGGTTACCAGATCTTTGAAATGTTTCTCTATGTATTCCACCTTTGGGCGACGGTGGCTCAGTAGCAGAGCGGGTCGACTGTTCGATCCCCGGCTGCAGTCGTCCATTTGAAGTGTCCTCAGACAAAACACACCATTCACCATAAAACATACAAAAACTGCTTTTAAGTCTAGTTGAGTTGTAATAATGCTCCTTGTGGACGTTTGTGGAGAACGGTCGTACATCTTCTCAAACTCTAACAGTAAAGTGGACAGATTAAAAACAAACAGTGGTGTAGGAAGAGAATGAATGTATAAATACATTCTAGTCTGACTCTAGTGTTTCTAGTCTGACTTTGTGTTATTTTTCTGTTGAGATGCATCTGATGTGAGCCCACTTGGTTGATGAACAGTGAACCTGGTGAGTTCTGCATTCCAGTAGAAGCTCACAGAGCAAAGTGACTGAAACTCAACGAGACCACGTTAACGGAGACCAACAGAAGCCGATCTGCTCTGCCAAGACGGACTCCGATGCGTTTCTGGAAAGCTGAAAACATGGTCGAGGTTTTAGAGCTCTTCCTCTGATAATATAGATCAGTGATTCGTCTCACTCGGTCATCTCAGCCCAGGGATTCATTTATACCCGGGATGAATATATAGTGAACCAGAAACTACCAAAGAGAGCTCCTGGAACCGGTCTCAGGCAGGAGGTCATTTATCTGGACCGTCCTTATTTACGGGGGTGACGCGCTCCGCTGCTTCCCAAAGGGGAAACGGATCAGAGGCCCTCATCTGCTGTGGCTCTAACATGACGGGTGAGATTCAGAGAGATGTTCGGGTCTGGATTCACCGCTGAAGGGGGGATGAGTTTACGGTGGCAAATCGATTCAACTTTCGCTTCAACGTCCGTCTTGTAAGAGATTGCAGATAAGTTTGTGTTTGGTGGTTTGTTTGGGCTCAATTTAGAAAAATGAGATGAAGCACGGCGTGGTTGATGTGCTCGTCTGAGGTTGCAGTCTTTGGCAGGTAGAGAGAGAAAAAATGAGATGTGAGGTCATTTCCTGTCTCCTTTATCTGAAGGGTAACCAGATGGAGAGTTAAAGTCGCTCTCACTCAGAGACGGTACACAGATTGTACATTCACAACAGCGGAGCTCAAAGATCTTTACACACGGGGGGGGGGGGGGGGGAATAAACGACATGAACATATGGAACGCCTGTGTGCGCATATTATACGTCTTGGGCTTTTATTGTGAAAGGTTAGCCGGAGTGACGAGATGTCCCAGATGTTCTCCAGAAGCTTGAGCAGCATCATTTGACAGCAGAAAGAAGTCGTGGCCATCGGAAGCCTCCATCAGGCTTCGGTGTCGAGTCTTTGAGAATCTAAGAGTGAGACCTCCCGAGGCCGTGAAAGGGTCGGGAACAAAGAGATCAACTGCTAGAGACACGTGGGCAGGAAATGGACCAGAATGACATGCACCTAGAAGACAGGTTGGGCTTTTTATGTGAAAGACATCTAGTTGTCTTGACAGGAACATTCTTAAGTGATATTACAGTGGCGCTGCGACACGCTCTTAATGCAACAAGTTGAGACTCCTCTGGAGGTTCTCAGAGAGCTTTCTGTGCATGAAGTCATGTAAGTGCAGTAAATGAGGCCGGCTGAAGGGAAGTAGGGTGAACATCCATCCCAATTCCATCGCAATGCACCACACAGTACAGACTGATGAGCAGAATCCTTCCATCGCACTCTCTGGGCGGAGGGAGGAAGTCTGGGTGGTTGATGCAGGACCTTCACCCAGGAGACCACTGTTTGTGTCAACGCAGTATTTTTGTTCCCTTAATACAACCAAGTAGTTTAGTTGTCTCAACCCAACCGAGTAGTTTAGTTGTGTTTAGTTGTCTCAACCCAACCGAGTAGTTTAGTTGTCTCAACCCAACCGAGTAGTTTAGTTGTCTCAACCCAACCGAGTAGTTTAGTTGTCTCAACCCAACCGAGTAGTTTAGTTGTCTCAACCCAACCGAGTACTTTTGTTGTCTAAACTTAACGAGTACTTTTGTTGCTGAAACATAACTAAGTAGTTTGTTTTGCATTTTTGTTTCATGTCGTTGTAAGCCAAACAATATTGTTTTTAATAACCGTTTTTTTTTTTTAGCATTTTTTGATTTTTTCAATTTACAACATTATTTGTTTCAAACTGTTTCAATCTGCAACTGTAATTTTGTAAAGACATGGTTGGTATGAATGTCCTGTAACAACTGAATCTCTATGTTGTAACGTGTTTCTTTGTGAAGAGAGGACACATTTACCCTTCATACCTTTTTCATTATTGAGATAAAAGTCAGACACTGTGCTGTTGGGTGTGTCATGCCTGGACGACCTGAATTTAGCTCTTGCATGTCCCTGGGATGAACTGGTGTGACTTCTGGAACGTGTGGTTTTAATGACTGTGGAATGAAAGCTGGAGCCAACAGACGAGATGATCCCAGGAGGACTCTGCATCTGGAGAAAGATAAACCACCGTGTAACCCCGGTGTTTGCCCCGAGGTGCCGACGTTTACACGTCCTCGTGAGCAACAACAAGCCGGAGCGCTCACCTCCAGAGCACGAGATGAAAGTGATTACACCTTGAAGAATACATTGCGAGAATTACCTCGCCGCTTAGCCGCCGCCGTTTAGCCGCCGAGCGCTTCCAATTACCCAGAACATGCCCCGCCGGTTAAACTGTGCAATTATCAGCTCGACGGAGTCGTCACCCCTCGCCTTCCCGTGCCGCTCCTGATTCATTAACCTCTCGGCGGCACTCGCAGGAAACCGCACAAGTCAACTTTCATGAATCACTGGCTGGAAGCCGTGGAAGAGCTTCCATACAATACAAATTCTAATTTATTCCAAGCAACTTTTACAGTGAAGGGACGCGGCGTTAACATAACGTGGAGTTACTTGCACACAAAAGAAAATGAATGCAGGAAGAGGCTGCAGTAATAACATCTGTACACCCTGATAACACACACAAGCAGCAACTCGATGCAAAGAACAGCCGGCAGCAAAGAGATGGACTCAGATCAGATCAGAGAGACGTTTCATCTCTGGACCAGCGTCTGCTTGTGTGTTGTAGTAACCAGCAACGCAGACCATGAAGGGCTTCTTCAGACCACAGCAACGGCTTGAAATGCATCTGATTTCTTTATTTGTGGTTAATGATGAAAACACTGTTGGAGAAAGTGGTGAAACCTTAACCTCTCTCTTCAGGAACCTCTTCACCATGTTGGTACACAACCTGAGACCCTCACAGGTGTTCATGATGTGAGTAACGGTCTAATAATGGCTTCGGTAACTGAAGTGCTGCGTCTTACTCGCCTCCTGCTGAGCAGCCAGTGGACTGAAGTCAACGGCTCACCGCCTCCAAAGCTCTCCAGCCCCGAGGCTGTGACTCAGCTGAGTCATTCATTCTTCTGTCGGTCTTTCTCATCGTCTCACACCTCCATCTCTCTCTGTCTCTGTCTCTGTCTCCGTCCCTCCCTCTCTCTCTCCCTCATACCACGGCTGCTGAATCTGAAGAGCTCAGTTTTGGCGCTCACTTCTCTCCAAGCTGTTTTATTCTTTCACACCCAGAAAACGAGTCTGATCAAATAAAATAATGAAAAACACGTTTCTATCGGTCGACTGGCTATTTACAAGCAGCCACGTGGAATATGCTGCTTCATTCAGCAAT
Organism: Lycodopsis pacificus; assembly: GCA_028022725.1. NCBI lineage: Eukaryota > Metazoa > Chordata > Actinopteri > Perciformes > Zoarcidae > Lycodopsis > Lycodopsis pacificus. The sequence continues at coordinate 19,905,153 of CM051708.1, forward strand.
TGGTTGCTAGCGAAAGGCTTTCTGACAGAAATATTTATCATAGTAGTGGTAGTAGTGGTTGTTGTACTAGTGGTGGTGGTGGTGGTGGTGGTGGTGGTAGTTGTGGTGGTAGTTGTAGTAATAGTAGTAGTGGTGGTGGTGGTAGTGGTTGTAGTTGTTGTGGTGGTGGTGGTGGTGGTGGTAGTAGTAATGGTAGTTGTAGTAGTGGTGGTGGTGGTGGTAGTGGTTGTAGTTGTGGTGGTTGTAGTAATGGTAGTTGTGGTAGTAGTAGTGGTGGTGGTGGTAGTAGTTGTTGTGGTAGTAGTAGTAATGGTAGTTGTAGTAATAGTAGTGGTGGTGGTGGTAATGGTAGTTGTGGTGGTAGTAGTAGTAGTAGTAGTAATGGTGGTTGTAGTTGTTGTGGTTGTTGTTGTTGTGGTAGTAGTAGTAATGGTAGTTGTAGTAATAGTAGTGGTGGTAGTGGTTGTAGTTGTGGTGGTTGTAGTAATGGTAGTTGTGGTGGTAGTAGTAGTAGTAATGGTAGTTGTTGTTGTTGTGGTGGTAGTAGTAATGGTAGTTGTAGTGGTGGTGGTGGTGGTGGTGGTTGTAGTAGTGGTGGTGGTGGTGGTGGTGGTGGTAGTAGTAATGGTAGTTGTGGTTGTAGTTGTTGTGGTGGTGGTAGTAGTAGTAATGGTAGTTGTGGTGGTGGTGGTAGTAATGGTAGTTGTGGTTGTAGTTGTTGTGGTGGTGGTAGTAGTAGTAGTAATGGTAGTTGTAGTAGTCGTAGTAGTAGTAGTAATGGTAGTAGTAGTTGTGGTATAAAGAGCGACAAAGTGTCTGTATTGGTGGATGAATGGGTCAAATACCACGTCGTGGTTTCCTGGGGTGGGTTGTACTCAAACCTCTTTAATGGATTGCCGTAGATGGTTTGATGTCTATTTATCGGTCTTCTTCTCATCAGTTTCGTCCTCGCTCTCTGTTTTCCCGTCCCAGAGGATTTGTCTGCGCCGCTCTCGCTGCAGGAACTCTTTGCTTTTCATGAGCGGCTCATTAGCAAAGCGACGAGCAGCCAGCCAGCCTCCCGCCTCCTGCAGCCGCGTACACACTGAGGTCTTTGTCTGCTCTTCCTCACTCTTCTGCTTCTCTCAGCAGGGCTTCACTTCCTTCACGAGTACGCTCAATATTTTAAGAATTGGTATGACTGAGGATGGCGTTATTTAACAGGCACCGGTGCTACACTATTAAAGATGGCAATAAAACCGTTACACCTGTTCACCAAGCATCAACATGTCGACACTGAAACCTAATTCAATCAGCTGCTCAGCTCAGTGTGCGTCGTATCTTAAAAGAGTTGGAAACTAGCTGCTGGCTGAGACCCTCCAGGACGAGGCTCCAAAAGCAGCGCTGTCGATCATATCCCACTAATCTCGTGTGTCGTCACGTAATCATGGACTAAGTGTAAAGACTGAAGCGCACACAGCGAGGCCTGTGACCCAGCAGACCGCTGTCAGCTCATCATGTGGAAGTAGAAACCAGTGTCGCGTAACTTCCCGAGTTATTTTAAGGTAAACCATCATCCATCCTGAAGCTATAGTAGTTTTGATAACCAGTTGTTTTCTGTGAATGCTGAAGTTTTATTTTGAAAAGACTGTATTCATGTTATGAGGGGAAACTGACAGGTGAAGGAGTACCTGTTCTTTAGAATCCCTACGAACCGTTGATGATATTATGAATCCAACACCTTCAGTGAGTCTGAAGCGTTTAGTTTTTTCTTTCCTTTCCAGAGCGTCCTGTTTCCAGAGCGTCCTGTTTCCAGAGCGTCCTGTTTCCAGAGCGCCCCGTGTTTTTGTCCTAAAGCTCAAAAGAAAACTCAACTCGTAGCGGAAACAGCTCAACATCATTCGTGTTGTTTTATACTGATACCGTAGTCACTGCGATCTGAACAGAACCCGGAAAGGTGGCGTTAAAGAGAGAAGTACAGGAACCCTGAAGCAGACCTGCAGAACATCTAGAAGTTCAGTGGAAGGCATGAAGGCAGAAGGCCAGTGAGTGAGTGAAGCACGTGTGTGTGTGTGTGTGTGTGTGTGTGTGTGTGCACAAAGATGATAATATGTAACTTGGACTGATGATGATATTTAAAGGAGTTGTCACGGGCAGCTCCAGCTTTAGCGGTCCTGGTTGCTGTCTCGCTCTGAATACTGGTCTTGTTGCTGGAGGTGCACATCCTCTCTGTCCACGTCGCGCTGGGTCAAGATCAAACGAGTAAAAGATCCTCCATGAAGGCGACGCCCTGCAGAGGAGCGACGGCGCCTTACAACCGGATGCAGCCGTCAACCAGTTCACTCTGTTTGTTCAGCAGCAAAGTGGTTCCATCTCTGACTGTAGAGTTTACTGCGTCCTTTTATTGGCGTCTTCCTCTTTGATCAATTAAATTGCTGGAACAATATGGAGATCATGGTTCTGTCGTATACATTTTGTCGATGATGCGTTTTTATAATAAATGACGCGGTTTCTTCCGTTGAGTTTTTCCGCTGCTGTCGTCACAGACGGCGCTCTGTTGTGTTTTTATCCTCTAATCAGTTTCTAAAAGCTTCCCGTCAGTCGCTCGCGCTTCCTTCACCTCCTCTGACTGCAGCTCATGATTTGTGTCCCGCCTCGTTATTGGTGATGATGAAACCTGTCGGAGGCCTCATTCACAGACCGCTGACTCAGCTCGGACCCGTCCATCAGCGTCTCCTCAGAGGTTTGGAAATGTGTCGTTTGATCCTCAAACCTTTGAGATGTTTTACATTTGGATTAATTTCATTTATTCTTGTTCCTATGGTGATACCTTTACATGATCAGAGAGATATGCATAGAGCTGACACCAACAGACTGATGCTGTGTGTATGGATGTGTGAGATGTTTGGAATACATTGAATTATGGAGGAAAAATTACAATCTAAAATATTCCACTAAACGTATAATTCATTTTAGTGCAGTCGTACAGAAGAAAACCACAGAAGAAGAGAATTTATGAACTATTGAACTTTCTCGTTGGACTCGAGGAGATCGTCTCCGTCCTCCACGGCGGTCGATATGACGACCGTCTCCAAGGAGACGAGCAACTGGTCTGTGTGGGAGCCCCCTGTTTACACACACACACACACACACACACACGGGAGTGAATCAAAGTTTCCGTGCGGTCGCTTGTCTTTCCACAACTTCGAACATTATTCTTTTAGTTTTAATGTAAAACAATATTTTCTTCAATAGAAAAACAACAAACTGTTTCCTCAGAGTCGGGTTGTGATTAACCAACAAGCCGTGTCTCCCCTTTGTCTCCTGAATAGAATTAAAGGCTCGGTGTGTCAGCGGGTCGCCTCCGCTCGCTGTGTGTGTGTGTGTGTGTGTTTATTTCAGCGAGCCGTTAATCCGCCGCTCAAGGAGAAATGCTGAAGTTGTTGTTCAGCACTCGGGGAGAGACTCCGCAGGGCATCAAATAACTGACGGAGAGGGCGGCTCGCTTTCTCTCCGTGCTTTTAGTTTTTAGGATGGAAGTTTTCTTTCGTCTTCGTCTCAGGGAGGGAAAAATAAATCCATCTGCGCACACACACGTGCACACACACACACACTCACTCACGTACACACATGCACACACACTCACTCCAAAGCACTTTTGTTTCCATGTTGTGTTTCTATTTATTAACTTTGATCATATTTGTCTCCGCAGTTTGCTTCCAAACTTGCAGAAATGAAGCTCCTGTTGTGTCTCTAACTAGCATGAACCATGAATATTGATCCAAATATTAGTGGCATTAATCTTTGAAGAGTGTTGAAACGAGAGCAGAGAGAGAGAACAGGGTTCATCTTTGTCGTCTTCTCTGCTTCCTTAGTCCCGCCTCCCTTTTGCGCAATCTCAGTTTTCCATCATTCATAATTGATTTCCTTTTTTCTCAACCGCCCCGTTGTTTAATTCAAATAATGACCAGATTAAATGAAGACGGAAGCAAAGAGGTTGACGACGGTCTCAGGATGTGAATATGAACCTGACTCTATCTGAACTCTTCTTGAAAAAGTAGAATCGCATGAGAGTTCATCTGCAGAACGACGACCCAAAGAGCCTCATGAATAAACCCTGAATTAATCATGGCCTGTAGCGCCGTAATAAGGACTCATTTATCTTTCATGGAGCATTTATTAATTATGAACAGCTGCTGTTGTAGCAGTTCCATAAAGTAGGCTGATATGATGCTTTGTTTGTGTTTTACAAATAGTTTCTTAATCTTTCATGAATTCATAATCAAACATTTTAAGGGTTCAACTTGGATCACCGGCATTGATGCAGAACACCAAACAGTGCTTAGTGTCACATTTAACTATCACAACATGTATTATGTGTTGTACTACAGTGTAATGCAGTTTCTAATGGTATTTATATTTAGTAATAATTAACTCTTGGTTTATTAGTTATGTATTAACAATCATTTCAGAGTTCTGAGGAGTTATGTTTACAAAAAAAGACAAGCACAGACACAACATGACGACTTAACCACGTCAATAAAGCCGCGCTTAAGTAAACCAGCCACATGACTCATGAAGAACGAGACGCTGCCACGAAGAAGAGACGGCAGTACTATCTGAGGAAGCAGTTGTACTTTTGATTTAGACCGAGTGTGTGTGTGTGTCTCTCTCTCTCTCTCTCTCTCTCTCTCTCTCTTCCCTCCCCCCCTCCTCGTCCAGATATAGAGCGAGCATCAAAGGGCAGCCCGTGTTTGTTTGATCTCGTCCCGCTCTGACGTCTCTGTGTGGTTGTTGTGATGTAAACGGCTTCTGATGACGGACGCTTGTTCATCTTCTTTTCTTTGTTGCTCCTCGCTGGCTTTCATCTCTAACACTGCTGCTCATGTGCTGCTCTCCTCCTTCTCTCACGCTCAGTGTGTCTCTCTCTGGATCTTCAACTCTTGTTTGCTTGTCCCCGCTCAATTACATCATCTACTCCAGGTACACACACACACACACACACACACACACACACACACACACACACACACACACACACACACACACACACACACACACACACACACACACACTCTCTCTGATGCATCAAATCAACCTGGAGCTCAGACTCCAGCTTTGTTCTAAAAACTATATTTCTGTGTTTTTTGCTTTATTGGCATGAATTTCCAGAAGCAGAATGCCGAAATAGGAAGAATAGAATCTGTATTTTATTCCAAGTGAATGTTGGAAAGGTAACATTCATAAAGATTTAATGGCCCGTGAACACGTCTCTATTAATATATGGGATCAGAAATGGCTGTTGACAATGTTGCTTTTCCCTTTGTGTGTTTGCAGTGTTGCGTGTGATTGTCTTCGGCGGTCCTCTTTAGAGTTGCGTTCACATCTTCTTGCCCGTTGTCGTCGGAGGCAAAGCCTGATTAGAGTTTGACTTGAAGAGAAGAAGTCCTTCAGAAATAAAGTCGATGAGATATTGAAGGCGACCTTTTGGCTTTGTGCGTCTGTTTGCTCAGCACTTCTCCGTGTGGACGGAGAGAAGCCGAGTGACGCTGTGAAGGCCTCTCCGGACGCCTGGCTGAGCTTTCACGCCCAAACGAGCTTCGTGTCGCAGCGACGTTGACGGTTCTCAACCACAAAATGCTTCCAGATCTCAGCGGTAACATCCCGGGGGTGCTTTGAAGAATCTCCGCTAGCTGACCTCCTCCGAGCAGTCTTTTGAGTGTTTATCGGTCTTTCGAGTGTTTTTGTTCGCCTGGAGACGGGCTGGAGTGTGTGGGAGTGATGGTGAAATGCAGTGGGAGGATCCTCTGCTCAGGATCTGTTTCAGAAACCTGGTCAGTGAGTCGGAAAATGTTTTCAGTCCAATGAGTCGAGACCTTAACAGACTCGGCTTTAAGACGGCCGGACGGATTCACGAAAGGATTCTGAGGCTGCAAACCTGCACAAATACGACAAAATGCAAAGTATAATTCAGCTCGAAGGGTGAAAGACTGCGCTAACTGCTCGTCAAGCAGATAACCACCTGGTTCAAAGTTAAATTCGGTCTCCAGTTCAGCGATTTCACCGTCGCCATCTTGACTTTTTTGCTTACAATCCACAGGAAGTGACCATATATGGACTGAGGAGTGACGTAGAGACGCCGTATACGTCTCTGGTGTCGACCTGTCAATCAGCGTGTAGCCCCGCCCTAAAGCATCCCCTGCTTCATGGTCTATTAGAGACCTGTCAATCACAGTAGCCCCGCCCTAAAGCATCCCCTGCTTTATGGTCTATTAGAGACCTGTCAATCAGCGTGTAGCCCCGCCCTAAAGCATCCCCTGCTTTATGGTCTATTAGAGACCTGTCAATCAGCGTGTAGCCCCGCCCTAAAGCATCCCCTGCTTCATGGTCTATTAGAGACCTGTCAATCAGCGTGTAGCCCCGCCCTAAAGCATCCCCTGCTTTATGGTCTATTAGAGACCTGTCAATCAGCGCGTAGCCCTGCCCTAAAGCATCCCCTGCTTTATGGTCTATTAGAGACCTGTCAATCAGCGCGTAGCCCCGCCCTAAAGCATCCCCTGCTTTATGGTCTGTGTGACTCTAAATGGACCATCATGTACTAAATGAACATCATGCTGTATTGAAGAAGACTTGAAACTAGAGATTGAGACATAAACTCATGTTTACAATGTTTACTGAGGGAATAAATCAAGAGAGAAGTAGAGTCATTTTCTATAGACTTCAATACAACCAGAGGAGTCGCCCCCTGGTGGACACTAGAGAGAAGAGTCATGTTCTCATAGACGTCTATACAACCAGAGGAGTGGATGAATATGCTTTTTGCTTCGTTACCGTTGATATGGCGTTGGAGTAATGAAGCTGTAAACATTGAGTTTGACTGATTGGTCCACTCGAGTGTTGGACGTTCTTCAGACTGAAGCTGCTGTGAAGCTCGGTAACGACCTCATTGTCCCCACAGCGTGGCGGAGAGAGTCTCGCGTGACTCGAAGCATGCTTCTAGTCCTGACGTGTTGCTGAGACTGAAGTGAGTGTTTCTTGGAGCCTCCTGAAGAGCGTGGCAGTGGTCCATCATGGAGTCCGGTGCGCTTGTAAACATCTAGCTGGCTGTGAAAGGTGTCGATTCATTTTGGCAGGTGCAGAGAGTCCACAGTCCAGCTGTGGGAACCAAATACTGAGAACACATCCCACGCTGCCGCTCCGGTGTTTCTTTGGTTGGATCTTCTCCTGAAGGAGACGCGATGTCCTCTGCAGAGCTCTCATGTTGCTGCAGTGTTCCTCTTCCTCCTCGTGTGTCCAGACCGGCGGCCGAGTCTGTAAACTTGTTTGAGAAGTCGTCGAGCATCAAGCTGCCGCTCGCTGCAGACTGACGTGTGTGTGTGTGCGTGTGTGTGTGTGTGTGCGTGTGTGTGTGCGTGTGTGTGTGTGCGTGTGTGTGTGTGTGTGTGTGGATTTGACAAATGCAGCCCTGCAGTGACATAAATCCACATTCATCTCTCTCTCTGTGTGTGTGTGTGTGTGTGTGTGTGTGTGTGTTTATTTGATGCAGATTGAGGAGGAGAACAAGTGTTTTGTGGTTGTTTGTGTGTTTGAATTGTAAATGTTTATGAGGTCTGCTTCATTTGATTCCTAAGTGTGTGAGAGACAGATGGACCAATATACAACGAATCAAATCCACTCGTGAAAGAACGTGTGTGTGTGTGTGTGTGTGTGTGTGTGTGTGTGTGTGTGTGTGTGTGTGTGTGTGTGTGTGTGTGTGTGTGTGTGTGTGTGTGTGTGTGTGTGTGTGTGTGTGTGTGTGTGTGTGTTGTGGCCTCCAGCAACCAAAATCCAAATGATCTCCTGATGATCTCTTTTAATTCAATCTCGATGTAAATGCTTCCACTGGAGCCGGCTGCGTTGGTCTCGGACGGTCGGAACCAGCTGGACGCGACCGGCTTCATTTACAGGCCGGCTGAACAAACATAACGCAGCCCGAGAGACGGGAACAGGACGTGACTCTGCACTGAAACAATTCAAAATGACCAAACGTTGGGTTAACCTCATTCACTCCAATGAAATCTACACGATGGTCGAGCTTAGCGTGTGTGTGTGTGTGTGTGTGTGTGTGTGTGTGTGTGTGTGTGTGTGTGTGTGTGTGTGTGTGTGTGTGTGTGTGTGTGTGTGAGTGATGTTCTGGTGTGAGGAGGAAAACCAACAGATGGCCGATGGTTTGTGACTAATCATTCAAGGGATGTTCAGCTGCAACCAGTGCTTTCTTTTTAATTCGGTACAAATGAAAGGCAGACTGGAGGTTGACACGGACTCACACATATGAGTCAGACATGTGTGTGTCAGAGCTCACACACGCACACACACACACACACACACACACACACACACTGAAGTGCAACGTCCGCTGGCCTTCAGTGAATTTGGCTTTTAGTCTCATTACTGCAGAGTTGGATTGCAGAGCTCAGCAGGAAGACGGATGGATAAATGGATGGACCATGAAAGAGGAGATGGGCGAGTGAGCATACAGGAAAAGGATGGAGAGAGGGAGGGAGGGAGAGAGAGGGAGAGAGGAAGTGTGAGTCAGACTTGCAAACAAGAATGATTAAATGAAAAGATGGAGATACATGATGGAGAAGAGACAAGAGCAGGGTCTCTGTCGCTCTCTCTCTCCCTCCCTCCCTCTCTGTCTCTCTCTCTGTCCTTTGATGTCTTGTCGAATATATTTTTCAGCATGTCGTGACGTCTTGTCGAGCCTTGTTTTAAAGCCGTTTTACGTCATTGTGCATCACTCACCCATGGACACACACACACACACACACACACACACACACACACACACACACACACACACACACACACACACACACACACACAGCTACTGGGTTCACGCACAGACTACATATCTGGGTACACAGTCAGTTCATCAGCATATAAAACTTACACATTAGTCTCATCTTCATTTTCTTAAAGAAAACCCCTCAACAGCCCAGCCGCCTGCCATGTTAACGTTGAGAAACGATTGGTTAGAAAGAAGATCGTAGTTTAGTAGTATTCAAATACTAACATAAGAGTGTAACTAAACAAACTTCAGACAAACTTTTGAATGGATTGTAACAAAACTCAACGAAACTCAACGTAACACAGCGTAACAAAACGTAACGAAACTCAGCTCAACGAAACTCAACGAAACGTAACGAAACTCAACGAAACGTAACGAAACTCAACGAAACGTAACGAAACTCAACGAAACGTAACGAAACTCAACGTAACAAAGCGTAACAAAACGAAACTCAACGAAACACAACGAAACGTAACGAAACTCAGCGTAACAAAGCGTAACGAAACTCAACGTAACGTAACGAAACGCAAAGTAATAACTTGACTTAACTTAATAACATAAAGTAACAATGAAATGTAACTAGCGTAGATGTATAACAGCCCTTAGCAGACTTTCTTACCTTACAAACATTAAGTCAACGTTTATTTCTGGTTTCACACAGGACACAAACAACCGTCTCCTGGTGAAAGTCCTGTTAGTTTGAGCCTCCCACTCCCACCTCCACTCCCACCCCCACCTCGCTCGTTGTTCTACGTGACTGACTGACGGAATGTGAAGGCGTCACTCTGACACTGATCAGCATCAGGATCACAGAGGATCCTCACGCTGTTCTCGGACCAGTTACCGACCGGTCCTCCGCCCGCTGCAGCAGCCGCAGGTTAAGTGCATCGCTCATCTTAAGCGTTTTGAATAATTCATGTAAATTGCCAGTTATGGCCTTCCATTATGTTAAACGTTATAAACGGCACAATTTTTTCATTACAGTGTTATTCAGATAGATTTTCTTGCCCCCGTTTGCTAATGCTTTCACTTCTCAAAGCAGTAAAACCTAATTGCTCGGGGAAAAAATAAAAATGGATTCCAAACTAAGCAGGAGCAGAAAGAAGTCACATTTCCAGCTCCATTGCCAAAAAATGTTAAATGCCGAATATGAAGTAATTAATGTGAAGCGTCTCCTGCACAGATTCATTCATGTTCCACGAGTCCTCGAGACAGATTATCTTCTTCTTGAACCATAAAGCACCTCTTAAAGTGTAAATGCTGTAGGAAAGATAAGCTCGTGCACCGGCGACTGGTTCTTTGAACTCACTCTTAGTTGTTTTTTTTATTAATCTCAAATTTCTTGGCAGAGCTTCTGGAACAAGTGAAATACTGTCGCCGGAGTTGCTCTCGATGGAGATCCATCACGGTGCACATTAGTCATGTCTGTCACAGCTACATTCTCATTACACGCCGACGTTTCATACGGTGCTTTCAAGGCGTTCCTCTGCGGTGCGTTCACGGACGCTCCGACAGCTGAGCTCTGTGGTGGTAAGAGGCCGAAGGCTTTTGAATTGACAATTGAACTTTGATATTTGAACCCAGAAGATACAAAAAAACAAAGTCGGTCGCCAACAGTTACCATGTGTTCGTGTGTTTACTGGTTCCAGCTTTGGAAATGTATCATTGCTTTATTTAAATGTTGCTTTATTCTCATTAATATCAGTGTGTATTAGTATCAGTGTGTATAAGTATCAGTGTGTATTAGTAGCAGTGTGTATTAGTAGCAGTGTGTATGGAGTATCTTTGGGTTTTGGACTTCAGCAGCCTGAGTACATCAGCATTGGCTCTGCTCGTTTTATACACTAAGTGATGATTCGATCCATCAACAGTGATGTCTTGGAATGTGAAAGTAGCTGAGAATCAAGGACGTTTAAATCATTATTGTTGAGATTATATTTCAAGTCCATTTACTGTCTCTGTGTGAAGTTGCATTGGAGACTGGTTGCCGGTAAGTTCATCGGTGAAGATGAATCGGATGTTTTCAGGTAATGCGGTGCAGAAGTAGTTCTTTAGGCGAGTAGTTCTCCGAGCTCACCGTAGAGGACCTTCAGACGCAGCCGCTGACTGAAGCGCCGGCACGTTAACGGGTTTGTGAGCATTCAAACGCTGTCATTGCCGCTAACGGCCTCCGACACGTGTAAACGATGACGTTCAGCATGGAACCAAAGTGCCGCTCGGATCTTGAATAAGCCGGCGCTGCTCTCCTCCACCACCGCGCCCTGAAGGACACTGGCGATTTATGTGGCGCCGGTGGAGACACGCCGATCCATCAGCGGCCTTGATCTCCACTGATGGCTGTGTTTGTTGTTGTTGTTGTTGTTGTGGGGTTTCTGGTGAAGATGCAATCTCTTGATTTCAGGCTGGATTAATGTTCGGGGGGGGGGCACTCAAAGGGATGGAGTGCGGAAATGAATCTGGCAGGCAGAGCTGGTGGGTCAGAGGTGATGTCTTCACCTTGGATGGAGCTGCATTATGTGGATGAAAAGGCTGCAGCGGCCCACAGCACTGATTAGGACACTTCATCCTCCCTCTGTCCTCATCCTCCTCTGTCCTCATCCTCCCTCTGTCCTCATCCTCCCTCTGTCCTCATCCTCCCTCTGTCCTCATCCTCCCTCTGTCCTCATCCTCCCTCTGTCCTCATCATCCCTCTGTCTTCATCATCCTCTGTCTTCATCATCCTCTGTCCTCATCCTCCCTCTGTCTTCGTCCTCCCTCTGTCTTCGTCCTCCCTTTGTCCTCGTCCTCCTCTGTCCTCATCCTCCCTCTGTCCTCGTCCTCCCTCTGTCTTCGTCCTCCCTCTGTCCTCGTCCTCCCTCTGTCTTCGTCCTCCCTCTGTCCTCGTCCTCCCTCTGTCTTCATCCTCCCTCTGTCCTCGTCCTCCCTCTGTCCTCATCCTCCCTCTGTCCTCGTCCTCCCTCTGTCTTCGTCCTCCCTCTGTCCTCATCCTCCCTCTGTCCTCATCCTCCCTCTGTCCTCGTCCTCCCTCTGTCTTCATCCTCCCTCTGTCCTCATCCTCCGTCTGTCTTCATCCTCCCTCTGTCCTCATCCTCCCTCTGTCCTCATCCTCCCTCTGTCCTCATCCTCCCTCTGTCCTCATCCTCCCTCTGTCCTCATCCTCCCTCTGTCCTCATCATCCCTCTGTCTTCATCATCCTCTGTCTTCATCATCCTCTGTCCTCATCCTCCCTCTGTCTTCGTCCTCCCTCTGTCTTCGTCCTCCCTTTGTCCTCATCCTCCTCTGTCCTCATCCTCCCTCTGTCCTCGTCCTCCCTCTGTCTTCATCCTCCCTCTGTCCTCGTCCTCCCTCTGTCCTCATCCTCCCTCTGTCCTCGTCCTCCCTCTGTCTTCGTCCTCCCTCTGTCCTCATCCTCCCTCTGTCCTCATCCTCCCTCTGTCCTCGTCCTCCGTCTGTCTTCATCCTCCCTCTGTCCTCATCCTCCGTCTGTCTTCATCCTCCCTCTGTCCTCATCCTCCCTCTGTCCTCATCCTCCCTCTGTCCTCATCCTCCCTCTGTCCTCGTCCTCCCTCTGTCTTCGTCCTCCCTCTGTCCTCGTCCTCCCTCTGTCTTCGTCCTCCCTCTGTCCTCGTCCTCCCTCTGTCTTCATCCTCCCTCTGTCCTCGTCCTCCCTCTGTCCTCGTCCTCCCTCTGTCTTCATCCTCCCTCTGTCTTCGTCCTCCCTCTGTCCTCGTCCTCCCTCTGTCCTCGTCCTCCCTCTGTCCTCGTCCTCCCTCTGTCTTCGTCCTCCCTCTGTCCTCATCCTCCCTCTGTCCTCGTCCTCCCTCTGTCTTCGTCCTCCCTCTGTCCTCATCCTCCCTCTGTCTTCATCCTCCCTCTGTCCTCATCCTCCCTCTGTCCTCATCCTCCCTCTGTCCTCATCCTCCCTCTGTCTTCATCCTCCCTCTGTCCTCATCCTCCCTCTGTCCTCATCCTCCCTCTGTCTTCATCCTCCCTCTGTCTTCATCCTCCCTCTGTCTTCGTCCTCCCTCTGTCTTCGTCCTCCCTTTGTCCTCATCCTCCCTCTGTCTTCGTCCTCCCTCTGTCCTCGTCCTCCCTCTGTCCTCATCCTCCCTCTGTCTTCATCCTCCCTCTGTCCTCGTCCTCCCTCTGTCCTCGTCCTCCCTCTGTCTTCGTCCTCCGTCTGTCCTCATCCTCCCTCTGTCCTCGTCCTCTGCATCGCTGCTCAACGTTTCACCACCGTCTCAATGGCTCCAGTTGTGTTCTCTTATTAGAAGCTAAAGATACTCGGAGGTCAATTTTACCGCTTCAGCCGTTGGACCCATAATAACTGTAAAGTACCGCTTTTCAGATCTTATTAAGGGAATACCTGGTAAATTGCGGCCGTGCCTTAGTTCACAGATAAAGTGATCATAATAGCCGTTTCTCCACCTCATGCATTCTGAGCTGGTGGTTCGGGGTCGACAGGCGGCCGTTACTACGCGTTCCATCTGACCTGCTGAGTGTGAAAACCTTTCATCTCGTCTTCAGACCGCACTCTCGCTGACCTCATCAGATTTGTGCACTTAGAGCAGAAGCTGCTGATTTGTCTGCTGCATGAATCCTTAGCGCTCGGAGGATGCTGTCGAGTTCATCAGCGTGGAGTCGAGGCTGCCAAACGCCCTCTCCTGACTCATGTAATCAGCTTCATTAAGGAGCACATTAGTCCAAAAAACGTACTGTTTTCTGATGCATGGCAGTGATCCGTTCTTTCAAAGCAAATTTGAGTTTAATTTCACGTCAGTTTATTTGGAAAATGTCATTTGTTCAAAATGCCAAAAGCATTGGAAGATGCAAAACGCAGAATCGTTGTATCTGCTGCTGCATGTTTAATAACCATCAATATCTGGTTGAGTCACCCTGAAACCTTTCGGCTCCATCAACAGCTAATCAGTCAGTTCAGTCCCAGTCGTGCTGCTTGTTGCTGCTGGAACGTAAAGTGTTGGACATTTGAATTGTTAAAGTGTGTGACGGATCATTACGGTGGTTCCACCGCCTGCTCTCACACACAACTTCCCCTCACAGTGAGACTCCGGCTCTTAATGTCAGCAGAGGATATCTGCGTAGATCTGAATATCTGCGTAGATCTGAATATCTGCGTAGATCTGAATATCTGCGTAGATCTGAATATCTGCGTAGATCTGAATATCTGCGTAGATCTGAATATCTGCGTAGATCTGAATATCTGCGTAGATCTGAATATCTGCGTCTCTGCATGCTGCTGGAGGTCTGTGTGTTCTTCAGAGAGCTGCCGCGTCAGCATTCATTGTTCTTTGTGCATAACTATGTATACTTATATGTGTAGATGTTTGTGGAGGAGGTTTTAAAGTGATGTGTCAGATGTTGTGAGAAGTCCACCAGTAAAAGAGCAAGCTGTTTTTACTCATCATTAGAAAGATGAATAATCAAATGTTCTCCTCAGACTGATGTGTCGGAGAGGAAGGAAGAAGGTCTTTCAGTCGATCGGAGCTTCCTGTCACAGATCACAATGCATCTCAGCGCTCTGGTCACGATGATGGTGATGTTTAGATGGTTTGTGGAGCCGAATATTTTGGTGATGTTATGGAGCCGCTGTGAACAGTCGTGTCACGTAGCACATGCAGGTTGGGTCGCTCCAGCCCTCAGCCCTCTCCTCTTACTCCATCCTCTCGCTCCATCCCTCAGCCCTCTCCTCTCGCTCCATCCTCTCGCTCCATCCTCTCGCTCCATCCCTCAGCCCTCTCCTCTCGCTCCATCCTCTCGCTCCATCCTCTCGCTCCATCCCTCAGCCCTCTCCTCTCGCTCCATCCTCTCGCTCCATCCCTCAGCCCTCTCCTCTCGCTCCATCCTCTCGCTCCAGCCCTCTCCTCTCGCTCCATCCTCTCGCTCTATCCTCTCGCTCCATCCCTCAGCCCTCTCCTCTCGCTCCATCCTCTCGCTCCATCCTCTCGATCATCTCGCTCCATCATCTCGCTCCATCCTCTCGCTCCATCCTCTCGATCATCTCGCTCCATCCTCTCGCTCCATCCTCTCGCTCCATCCTCTCGATCATCTCGCGCCATCCTCTCGCTCCATCCTCTCGCTCCATCCTCTCGCTCTATCCTCTCGCTCCATCCTTCAGCCCTCTCTGCTCTCTCTAATTCCCCCTCTCACTGTTTCTGTCTTTATCTTTATTTATCATCGTTATTTGTGGCTCATCCAAAGTCTTAAGGAGATCTCATCTTTAAAGAGGCCGTTATGAATAAATGAACATGCAGTACCTCGTCTCTCTCTGAGAGTCTCTGAGTAGCTTCCTGTTCTGGGGATATTGAAGATATTTCTCCTGAAGAAATAAAAGCCTGTATGAGTTTGTGGAGCTCTGAGGAAGCTGATGAGGAAACGTTGGTTATCTGAGGGGTCAGAGGTCGGCTCAGTCACAGATCTCTGCCAGATTAAAGGCGACCGGCTGCTCACACCAGACTCAGTCTGTCAGATTATCTGCAGCCGAGAAAAAGAAGAAAAAAAACTCCCAAATGGACGAGAAGATAAACACGGAGTCGCAGAGTAGAAGTGGATTATCAGTGTTACTGTGAGAGGGGGATTAAATGATCAGGTTCATCAGGTCTGTTACCAATCAGCCGCTCAGTGTGTGTGTGTGTGTGTGTGTGTGTGTGTGTGTGTCTTGCTGTCAGTTGTCACATCTCAGTCATTTCCTCTCATGTTCTGCTAAAAAATGAGATAATTCATCTTGTTCCAGCTGCAGTTTGGTGATAAAGAAACTTCACTCTAATGAGATGTTTAAATCTTTGGAATATCTGTCAGATAAATGAATTCATATCAACATTAACTGAACTTTATCGAAGACACAACTTGAAAATGGAAATGAAACGACTCCTTCAGTTTAAGAGCAGGAGGTTAAAGAGCCAATGGGCTGATGGGAAATGTGGTTTTCAGATGGAGTCGAGTTTTACTTACTTCACAGTCAATCAGTAGAGTACACAGAGGTACACAGAGGTACACAGAGGTACACAGAGGTACACAGAGGTACACAGAGGTACACAGAGGTACATAGAGGTACACAGAGGTACACAGAGGTACATAGAGGTACATAGAGGTACACAGAGGTACACAGAGGTACACACAGGTACACAGAGGTACACAGAGGTACATAGAGGTACACAGAGGTACACAGAGGTACACACAGGTACACAGGTTAACACCACATGTTTCCTTGTAAGTGAATATGTAACGTGCTCATCTGGTGAAGCCTTTGTTTCTTGAATGAAATACTTTTCCTCATGTTATTAACTTCATGAACTTTAATGCAGAACTAGTTCAAAGTGAAACTATGAAGAGCAGAGAGATGTGTTTACATGCACACAGACAGTAATCACAGAAGATGACAGTTTGCTGGGGAATCGGATCAACTGTGCATGTTGTTATAAGCGTCATGATGCCTCTTGATGGTGTACGATGTTATCACCATGTGACTCCATTGAAGGC
The DNA here is from genome assembly GCA_028022725.1 of Lycodopsis pacificus. NCBI lineage: Eukaryota > Metazoa > Chordata > Actinopteri > Perciformes > Zoarcidae > Lycodopsis > Lycodopsis pacificus. The sequence goes on from CM051708.1 coordinate 19,921,459, forward strand.
CCAGAGCGAACATGAACAAGCATCACTGAGTCTCCGTGTTCGTCCTCCTCGTGTTAACACATGAGCCCACGAGGAGGACGAGGAGGACGAGGAGGACGAGGAGGACGAGGAGGACGAACCCATCTGTAGCATCACAGGTGGAGTCTGTGTTTCTGCTTCTCCTGCTCATGTTGAAGCCTTCACTCACTGAACGCTACTCACAAGACGATGGCGGTCATTTTATTGAACCGCTCGATCAATGATGTTTCCAGTAATCCTCTGTCTTTTCCTCTCAGTCTTTTCCTCTGGAACTCGCTGTGTGCTGCTGCGTCTCTGGATACCTTTCAGGGGGATATTCTGCAGTTCTTCATGCAGGAAATCCAGTTGCGTGACTCCAGCGTGCGTTGAACCTCATTATGTTTGAAAGCCATCACTCCTGCAGGCCGCTGTGCACGCTCTGTGACTGCAGATGCTCCTTCTGTGCTCGCTGCTCTACGAAGTCTGAAGGTTTTAAAATGTCATCGAAGAGCTTCTGAAAAATAGAAAAAGATGCTTTTGAGGTGAAGACTTCCCGCTGTCATTAAAACCAAAAGACAGAACCATTAGGCGCCACGGCCTCTCATTACCAAGATGGCTGCTGCTTGTTCCGTGAAGGATAAGTAGCCATCAGAGCCGCATTACTGCCGGAGAAAAGAACCCAATTACAGCCGAGAGCCCCTCAGAAGCACTGCATGATGGGAGGTTTCTCTCTCTTCTTTCTACCTCTGGAAGTTAAGAACACTTTGCTCACCTCCTCTTGTCCGAGTCACACGCATGTATTTGAAAGAAACGTGCTTCTATAGATCTGCGGAGGGGGAGAGAGGGGAGAGAGGGGAGAGGAGGGGAGAGAGGAGGGAGAGAGGGAGAGCGATCATTTATTAAAGGTCAACCTTCCACCAGGCAGCTGTGATGAAACAACACTATTAAACAATAATTAGATTAGAACACAGCAGTTGTGGACAGTGAGTGTGTCGTCAGGTGATGTTGCTACAAGGAAATAGTGTGTGTGTGTGTGTGTGTGTGTGTGTGTGTGTGTGTGTGTGTGTGTGTGTGTGTGTGTGTGTGTGTGTGTGTGTGAGATGCAGCGTTGGGTTTGGGAATATAAAGGTGTAGATGTTCTCATCAGGTGTTTGAGTGAGCATGGAGAGATACAGTCTGTTGGTTTCTTGACTAAATAATAAATCGGGGTGAACAATCACAGTGTGAGGAAACTAAACCCATCATTAGTTATTCATGATCGATAGTTTAACACTCAGCCAATCAGCTTCATCAGGACTGTTTGAGTCACGTCTCGATCCAGACGGGGAACTTGTTTGTTACATTACCAGCTTTATTCAAAGAGCTTTTGTTGAAAGTTTTAAAGTGAAATCGACTGCATGTCCACAGCTGGACAGCTGGTGTCCGTGTATTTCTAGAGCTGGAGAACATCACCAGAGTCCAGAAGATACGGAAAGATCTCAAAGATAATAAGACCGTTACATTCCTCCAGGCTGAGCTGAGCTGCTCGCCGGAGGGTTGACCTGCTGTCCTCTGATATTCTGTCCGTTTATCGACTCGCAGCTTTAATCATCTGTCGGCCCAGAAGGCGGCCGGGTCTTTAAACTGGTCTTACACTGGACTCCAGACTGCTTTAACAGAATGAGGGTCTCATGAAGCCATCATGAAACCTCCTCGGTCTTCGTCCTTCTCTCTGCTGCTTCCATCCCTCCAGATCCCTGTTCAGAATCTGTTCTACATTCTGCACATCATTTCCCATAATTCCAGAGAAGTCATTCTGTGCGAGTACGAGCAGCTGACTGGATGGGACCAGACGGCGTCTGCATCAGGATCTCTATTAACTTTACACTGACAAGTCGGTCCTGAAGTAATGAGAGCAAGTGCTGCAGGAGTACAGACGTGCTCCAGTCCGTCCAGTGTGTGTTATTACACCTCCACATCATCGGAAGCTGTTGCTGCCTCCGGGCTTAAAGTGGAAACTCATGAGATCAGACTTTTCGTACCCTCGCTTGGATATTAAAACCAGGGAAAAAGAAGTTAAATCCATAACTTGTTTCTGTCGGCGTGATGGAGAGGCACAGCAGGTCACTGAGGTCAGCGTGCACAGACGCGGAGACTGTAGAACTAAACCCAGACTGTACATAACTACATAACTGTTCATAACTGTTCATAACTACATAACTGTACATAACTACATAACTGTTCATAACTGTTCATAACTACATAACTGTTCATAACTACATAACTGTTCATAACTGTTCATAACTGTTCATAACTACATAACTGTTCATAACTACATAACTGTTCATAACTGTTCATAACTACATAACTGTTCATAACTGTACATAACTGTTCATAACTACATAACTGTTCATAACTGTTCATAACTACATAACTGTTCATAACTACATAACTGTTCATAACTGTTCATAACTGTACATAACTGTACATAACTGTACATAACTACATAACTGTGATTTAATGTGGAAATATCTTCAGAGGATAATTCAGCTGAATTTAAAATGAGTTGCCAAATCTTCCTCCGTGCTCACCGACAGAGTTCAGTGGACTGGCTTCATGCTAACATGGTAGCATGCTAACATGGTAGCATGCTAACATGGCTTCATGCTAACATGGCTTCATGCCGACATTGCTTCATGCCAACATGGTAGCATGCTAACATGGTAGCATGCTAACATGGCTTCATGCTAACATGGCAGCATGGTGCTCTCTCTGCTACATTAGCCAATCGCGTGTGATCAGACTAGCGGCAGATTGAGCGTGTGCAGTAGGTTCAGTGATGTCATGCTAACACTGTTCAGGTGTAATATCTTTATTCTTGGATGAACTGCAGAGAGACGATGCACGGAAACACCAACAACCTGCGAGGCTTCAGTGCTGCAAATCAGCTTCAGTATTGATCAGCGTGTTGATTGTTCATTAGTTTGGTCACGAAATACCCGAGAACATGTCTTCAAACGTTACCCGGCAGAAGGGACAACGTGCTGACTTTAAAGTCATGCTAACGTTGGTTATGCACCGCGTGGAACTCCTGGTCGTGTAAACAGAGAGCAGTCCTGGTTCAGGGACGAGGAAACAGGACTTTAGAAGACCGACGTTCTCTCGAGCGATGGCACCAGAGTTCTCCATCAATAACACGATGTCTCAAAGAGAACACACAGCTGCACCAGGTGACAGTACTTTACTGTCAAACAAGGACCAGGATGTTCAGCTCTTCCGATGGGAGACTGTTGAACGTTCTCCTGAAATGACTTTACTGTCATAACCCCAGAAGCACAGCTGCTGTGTGGCCCGGCCCACAGCGAGGCCTCACCAGCACCGAGCAGCGCTGGAGACAAACCACGTCAATCATAGCTTCTTGTTTTTAGATGTGATGGTGATGTACAGAGCATGTCTGGCCTGTGTCTATGCACACACACACACACACACACACACGTATACACCCACTCTCAGCTCTTCAGCGTGTCGGTCTGTTAGAGCTAATTTCCATGCGTGGGAACAAAGCATCATCATATCACATATCACAGCATGGACGCTTACATAATGACACACACACACACACACACACACACACACACACACACACACTTGCAGAAGCACAATGTTCATGCATACATCTGAAGCGTGGTGGAGCAGCCTCCTGGTTGTGACCTACATGTGGTCCATACTTCACACATCTGGTTTCAGGAGGCGCCTCCTCTGATTGGCCGTCCTCTTGGTCACATGTCGGTGCAGCGTTGTGCCGACGAGGCTTTGAAGGTGCTGCTCGTTTGAGTCTCCGGTGCCTTTGAAGCCGGGACTTAATGAGATGTAATGATGAGCAGCAGTCAGGCCCGAATGTGAAGATGATGCAATACCAGGACCGAGTGGAGGGTTAACATCTCACCATGTAACGCAGCAAATACCAAATATTTAAGAGACCGCATCGTCAACGGCCTCAAGGAAAGAATAGCGAAGCCAAATAAGCCACCGGGTTAGTCACATGTGCACGTGCTCGTGCACCGTAGCATTGTGTGAACCTCTGCATTTAAACAGGAGGCCGATCTGACGACATGAACGTCGCGCTGCAGAGGCTACAGGCTGATGTTTGTATCCTATCAGCTCCTTGATGCTGCAGCGGGTTTCACTTTGACCGCTTCACTTCGTCCATGTCAGCTTCAGCTTCAGACTGAAAGGATGTTTGAGTTTAACATCGTGAACCTTTGCTAGGACACATTTTCTGTGTTTAAAGCTCCGATGTGGAGATTTCTATGTCGTTGAAGCAGCTTTCATATTTTTCTGAAGGCATAAGTTTAACCTGTTTTTAAACTTTTCAGAATATTCTTGACTAAATGTCTATTTACCTTTTTCTATGTTGTAATCAGAATGTGTGAGCAGGAATATATCCTGCATTGAGCCTCCTCCGTCCTCCCTCCTGCCTCCTCCGTCCTCCGTCCTCTGTCCTCCCTCCTCTGTCCTCCCTCCTCTGTCCTCCCTCCTCCGTCCTCTGTCCTCCCTCCTCCGTCCTCCCTCCTGCCTCCTCCCTCCTCCGTCCTCTGTCCTCCCTCCTCCGTCCTCCGTCCTCTGTCCTCCTCTCCAAACTAAAGAACCTCGTTTCTCTAACCTTGAAACGTGAGGCTACACTACTCTGCCAACACGACTTTAAGCCTCACGTTAAGCAGAAGGACAAACGGCGAGGGAGCACAGCGGAGTCCGTATAACCCACATCGCAGTCGTTTTTTTTAAAGACCACCCCCCCCCCCCCCCCCCCCCCGTGTGTTGAGGTGTCAGAACTGTTGAACATGTATGAATATGCATGCTCATCGCTCGGTGAAGGAAAACCCGTTGTTCAGGTTTCTCATCAGAAGAATAAACCGTATTAAACGTAACGCGACGTCTCCTCTCACGCCGCCGTAACAGTCCTGCGTCACCGATCGTTCAAAACGTCCGTGAAACGGACGAAGGTAGAGCCGCGCTCTGTCCCGACCAATCACAGGCCTCGCTGAGCGGAAGCGACGGGCCTCGCTGGCAGGAGTGAACCTGAGCGACTCATTGGAGGGATGTCCGGACCGATCATCACATCCTGTCTAAACCAACCACACACACACACACACACACACACACACACACACACACACACGTGTGCATAAAACACTCACACAGTACTGAACAGTTTGTGAACAGAAACCAGTTAAACCGGTTCCAATCGGACAAACATTGAGAGGAATTGTTGCCGTGGTTGCTTCATTGTTCCAGCCCCTCCCTCCCTCACTTCTTCCCTCATCTTCCTCCCGTCTCTCTCTCAAACCTCTCATGTAATAAACGGTTGCACCTGCAACCATAAACTTCAGAATGAACACGCACACACACACACACACACACACACACACACACACACACAGGTCCAGGCGTTGATGATCTCCCATCATGAAGCCATGAAGCCTAAGTGGGTGATAAATATCGGCTGAGTGATGCTTAACCCACGCCGCCTCGCTGTTTAGCCTGTTGCCATGGTGATGGACCCGGTTGCACTGGGAGGGAGGGGGAGGAGCAGGAGGAGGTGGTAATGTTTCCACTGGGAGCACTGGGAGTGTTGCTCTGTCCCGGCGGACTCCTGAATCACACACTATCATCACACTAAATATTTTGCATACTGGTTGTGGGTCCTTGTGGGTCCTAATGACCAAGAATAGACCCGTGTCCACACAGCATTCTGTCCCCCCCCCCCCCCACACACAGTTTCCTTTCTTCCATAACTTCCTACCCACTCTCACTACTCTGTGTGTGTGTGTGTGTGTGTGTGTGTGTGTGTGTGTGTGTGTGTGTGTGTGTGTGTGTGTGTGTGTGTGTGTGTGTTGCGTCCTGCCTCCGGAGCAGCGGCGCCTCACACGCTTTAGTTCAGAGAATCACTCCGTCCTCTTAAAGGTCGGCAGTGATTGCAGAAGCTGCGGAGGCATGAAGGCCTCATGAATGCTTGCAGAGCTTCATAACGCATCGCCGCTGTTATTCATCAAACCGCTGCAGGCCGAGCGCCGCTTCTCTGACACGAGCTCCTCCAGTCACACTGTCATCGACAGTGTGAATGATCGATCGATGATGGTCATTCAACAGTTACCAGAACCTCCTCTGCCTCTTGCCTCGTTCCCTCTTTCCACGAGATCGCCCGGAGGTCCTGCTTCACGTGGACCAGCATGTTGACATTAATATCAGAGCGCTGGCTGAGGCTCACTCTTCACTCATTTATATGAACTCAAATGTGGAAGATTTGGCCGCAGAAGACTTGAGGAAAAAGCAGAATCATCTGCATAGAAGTTGATCTTCGCTCAGCTTTAGCCACTAGAGTTGCACAGGTTGCAGCTGGGGATGTTATTGGTACGAGTACTCCTCTCGACGCTCTCATCCCTTCTCTTTGAGTATTCTGTGAGAAAAGAAAGACGATGTGAATCCACGTTGCTTCATTATTGTTCTACGCACACTGATAAGCTTTTAAAGGAAACTCTTCACCTGTAAAACAACAGAATCACTTCTCTCTCTCTGCAGAAGAGTGAGGAGTGAGTGTGATAGAGTGATGTGGAGTGATGGAGTGAGTATTGTGATGTAGGGCTCCAGAGGTGGTAAAAAGGTGGCTTTTCATTTCCTGTGTGTTCTCTGTCAGCCTTGAGGTGATGTTTCTGTAACTGCAGCTAAAGGTCATAAAACAGTCGTATGGATCAGCTTTTGAAGCCTCTGACAAACTGAACCGGTGTCAGATTAGAAAGTGCAACACTTCCTGGTTTGTACTTCACCTTGTCAAAGACACACACACACACACACACACACTGTGTTCTTATGAGGATATAGGGAGGGGGGGGGGGGGGGGCGTCACATAATGTAACCCTGTTTGAAATCAATACTCCAGTCACAGT
>CM051708.1:19933378-19948378 GCA_028022725.1 Lycodopsis pacificus
TCCTCTTTCACCTGTTCATGGAGACCAGTGCTGCAGAGGCCTCTCGTGGAGGATCCTGATGTTTAGTGATGAGCAGTTCTACGCCTGACTGACTCAGCAGCCATAGACCGACATATCGGACATTATGTTTCATGCTTCGTCAGTTTGCACTGATTGGCGTCCAAGTAGAAATTCAGTGGAAAGGTGACTGTATCTCAGATGTGCAGGTTGTATTTAAACGTCACTTTAACCTAACTCAGGTCCAACCTGCTGGCTTATTGTTACTGAAACAAGTCAGAACCGCTCTTATGAAACCAGGTCACAGTCCTCACCGGTCCACAGCAGCTCTGCTGTTCCCTCTCATGATTGTTTCAGTCTTCTTCTTCTCTTTGCTTCACCGCGTTGTTGTTGCGTATCAACGAGTAGCACCGTGCTGGTGAACCTCTGGTTACGTGTTGTTGTGGTTTTATGAATGTAAGTTATGGTGCTGCTAGAGTGCTGCTAGCCCGCCCGTTAAATACTGTGTGTGTGTGTGTGTGTGTGTGTGTGTGAGGGAGAGAAGATTCTTTTTAATTAATTTAAATTGTATTATTTTCTGCCATACTATTTAATAAAACGTTAATCTAAACTCACTAGGTTACATTTTGACTAAGTTAGCTTTAGCCTACAGTTATACAGTACAGAGGATATTGTAACTGTTTGATACCTTATTATATATTACTATATATATTATATGTTACTATATATTATTATATATTACTATATATTATTATATATTACTCTATATATTATTATATATTACTATATATATTATTATATATTATTATATATTACTACATATGTTATTATATATATATTATAAATTACATTGTGTCCCTCACTGAACTTTAAGAGAAAGTCTTCAACTGTGATGTAAAGATATTTCGATCACACACAATAACCAGAGGCTGAGGAGTTACTGTGGGCCACAAGTCAGTGTTCATGATCCGCCATTAGTTCACACTGTCTCATAAAACACAGTGCACACACACACACGCACACACACACACACACACACACCCACACACACACACACACACACACACACACACACGCACACACACAGTCTGCCCTCTCCTCCTCCGTCCTCCTAAGGAGACAATTTACGAGCAGCAGCAGCGACGTCTCAGGCCATCAGATCATGAAGGCTAACTTTCTGTCAGCACACAGCTGCTCACACGTACGCACGCACGCTCACGCACGCACACACACACACACACACACACACGCTGGATATACGACGACACAAAATCCAGTAAATTCAGTGCTGCTACAAATCCTCCCACGTAGCTGCTTTGGACTGACTATGGTTGACTTCTGCACTCTCTCTCTCACACACACACACACACACACACACACACACACACACACACACACACACACACACACACACACACACACACACACACACACACACACACACACACGCTGCAAGCTACTTGTGGAGGACGTGGAAGTTGTATTCGACTCTGGAGGGCTGTTTGAAGTCATTATCTGATTCCTGCTCTGACCTGATAGAACTGGATGTTATAGCAGCGTGTGTGTGTGTGTGTGTGTGTGTGTGTGTGTCTCTGGCTGTGCACAGTGTTATGTGTTCTGTCAGCTCTGCTGTGTATCTATATGTGCAGATGCTTGCTGTACGGGAGTTAGTACTCATGGTCCTGCAGAGGATGTGTGTGAAGGCACGCAGACGTTGGTGCACGTAGCAGTTCTACAGCATCCACGTGAGCTGGAAGGAGATCTTCTTGTGATTTCAGAGGTCTGTTAGAACATCATGGGAGCATCTTCAGAGGCTGAGGAGCTAAAAACATCTTGAATCTGTTAAACAATTCAGATATGAGACTTTAATAAGTAGTGAGTAACTCATGTACACTAACGACACTAGTTCTGATGCTCTACCATCTCTACTACACACTTGGAGGTTTATTGGGTAGATGGTAGATGGCTCCTTATAATAACCTCGGTCATCATCTGGGTCTTGAGACTGTTTGGCTGCCATTTAGGATTGTTCCGGTAGCAATGGGACGAGATGCCAGGAGAGTGATGATGGTTAAGTCTCTGAAGTCCAGGACGTCTCTGAAGTCCAGGACGTCTCTGAAGTCCAGGACGTCTCTGACGTCAGTCCATCCTGTAGGTCAGGCCATTGACAGATTACCCATAATGCAGAGCAGCTTGACAGCATGTCAGCTGGCAGAGCTCAACATGAGATGAAGCTGCTTCATTCAGCTCTCAGATGACCTTTAGTTCAGACTGGAACCTGATTAGAGCGTTAGAATGTAAGAGGTGCTTTAGTTTAGACTTCTCTTCTCTCAGTGAGGACTTCAGGATGAGAAAAGCACAAATCCTTCATCGATTGGTGGAAAACAATGTGTTCAAATCTGCAGGATGTTCACAAACCTGGTTGTATCCGGTGAAATACCTTTCCCTCCATCTTTCTCTCTCTCTCTTATTCTCTCTCGCTCCGTCATGCTCGCTCTGTCGCTGCACTGTGTCTGCAGACGAGTGCAGAGATGTTGAGGGAGGAGCTGAACCGGAGGCGAGTCGGTTTGTGTCTGAAGCAGAGGTTTGGTATAAGCCAGCGAGCTGCCTCCCTCCTGCTCCCACAGGTCTGTCAATGAAGTATTCACACAACAGAAGGCGACTTTAAGTTAAGCACACAAAAGAAAAACATCGTTCCATTTTCTTTAAGTAGCAGCATGTGTAGAGGTTGTGTCATCTGTTTTCCGAAACAGCGTTGACGCCACACGTCTGCTTCTGCATATTAATAAACGTCCTTATTGTCCTCAACAAAGGCCTGTTTGAATCTGTGGAGCACAGCTTCACCACTGCCGGGGCGCCACGAGGCTGTGAACTCATTGTGAGGGATGAGCCGCAATACCAGCTGCATGTTTATCTATGCTACCGAGAGAGTGTGTGTGTGTGTGTGACGTTCACGGATTAACTGTTGAGGAAACTCGAACGTACTCGGCTCAGTGTCCTGTGGATGCACACTCCTCTAGTTTACCAGGTAAACACATCGTCTCCACAGAGACCTGCAGCCGGTGTCTCCTCTCCAGATCACTCCGAGGGGATTTCATTCTGCCTCTGAACTCTCTGCTGGATCTCATATCTGATTCATAACGTCTTCACAGGGCTTCATGCAGAGTCCACAGGGACTTTAATCCACACGCGTGACTCCCGCTCAGATAGAATCCAGTGGTTGCAGCAGGTTTGGACGCTGTCTGTGTTAATGTAAGCCTTCATGCTTCAGGCTACTACGCTGGTACAACGTCTCCTCATCACATTAATAGAAGAGGAACCTCTGAATATTTTGACGGCATTGAAAGTCATATAAACCTTCAGGCAGTGTGTGAAAGACCCCGTGGCAATCGGGGGGGGGGGGGGGGTGCCGTGCCGTCCATCCATCCATCCATCCATCCATCCGTCCATTCCCCCCCTTCTCACATTTTAGTGAGAAGTTATCATTTTATAGTCTCCTTGAAATTTTGCAATTCAGATTTTTTCTCGGGGTGAAGTGTGACGTGTGGCTCACTGCCTTCAGGATCTGTAACTCTCTTTCTGACACCGGGACGTCTGAATCACTGCACATCTCAATCTGGATCTGACTGGTTCGGGTCACCTTTCTGTGGCAGCGCTCGCCGTCTCTGCAGCTCTTCTTCGTGGCTTTCACACTTTCTGCGGTTACTTCGTCCTCTCAGGCCGAGTGTGACGGTGACTCGTAGAAAGCTAAACAAGCCATGAAAGACGACGTCATTCATTCACGTTTGCATTAGTGGGACGGAGAACAACGTTGGAATTCATAACAGGCAGCGACAACAATTCATGGTGAGCCGTTTATCCTAAATAATGACGGCACATTGTTCCCTTTTAAAGTTTCACTTCACTTCATCTTTTAATTCATTTATCTTTTAATCCGCTCTGATCCCTGAGGGCGACGCACTGTTCACTCACTCTGCTCTAAGCAGCTCATCACATCTATCTGCTCTGTGAGGAGCTAAACTCACCACAAACACACAGGCTGCTGCTTCACTGCCTCCTCAACGTCCACATACGTAAGAAGTGTAGATATCTGAATAATTAGATTTTCCACTTCTTCTAAAAGCTGTTATTCTGTAACTAAGCGCTGACCTTTGCATTCAGAGCAACTCATAAGAAGTGCAGTGGTAATAAAACGGTAATAAAACGGTAACAGAACCTCACATCTCTGAGTGCAACGGACTCGTTTTGGGCCTCGTGCATCTGCAAGAATAAAGAGTCGAGCGAGAGGAGCAGAACAAAACCCGGACGAGCTTCAGAGCGCCGCTGAAGGGAGCGTGAGGAGGAGGTGTTCTCCTCAGAGGAGGACGCAGCGCACAATTATAAGTTATTCTAGCGCTGTGTGTGTGTGTGTGTGTGTGTGTGTTTGGACCTCGGTTGCCTTTCATCTTTGAACAAGAACTAAATAAAGCCCCCAGCTCTAATCCTGTCAAACCACTCAAACTCAAACAGTCCCCGAGGAACCGTTTCCCTCTTACCTGCTGTGTGTGTGTGTGTGTGTGTGTGTGTGTGTGTGTGTGTGTGTGTGTGTGTGTGTGTGTGTCAGACAGTGAGGGAGATGAAGACAATGAGCACAACAAATGACACATTGTTTTTGAAATGAGTATAATAACATGATTGATGAGCTAAAGAATAAACTGACATCCAGTCAACGCACACACACACACACACACACACACACACACACACACACACACACACACACACACACACACACACACACACACACACACACACACGTTCTGCACATGTGGCGAAGTGCATTCATGTGATTTGATGCAATGCACTTGATCATATTATTGTTATTATTATCATGCACAGTGTGTGTGTGTGTGTGTGTGTGTGTGTGCGCGCGCGTTGACTGGATATATACATATGTATGTACATATCCAGCAGATGAACATCTCTCAGCTCAGATTGTGTCCTCCAGTGAAAGGCCTCGTGGGACACATGAACCCTGCAGGAGCAGAGTATCAGTAATTACCATGATACTCACCTGTGCTGTGAAATCCAATCAAAGTGCATAATTAGGATCAATGAGCCTGTCCGCGTCCTCAGGGGATCAGAACGCTTCACAGCATCTCCTGCACCATAATGCATCACTTCAGGGTCATCAGCTGATCTCTGAGCATGAGCTCCGTGTCAATAGAAAGCCTGAGCTTTGTGTTGTTGTTCGGTTAAATGTGATTGTTTTGTTACGAGGCACTAATCAGATCACACTCTGAAGCATTGACCCGAAAACAACCCTGAGAAACTGTAAAATGATCTCATTATGCGAAGAAAACCAGCTTCAGACACGATGAACCTGATTACAGGAAAACATCTTTTGTTGCCCAAAATAAGCAGATGATGAAGTGGTGATGTCGAGATAACGCGGCGCATGAGAAACGCTCTCGGCGTCCGTGTGTTTGTCTCCTCACACGCACGGAAGTGGGATTTCTATCAAGATACAAGACTAAATGAATATTTTCCTCCCTGTAATTCAGGTTTATTTGGTTCATAAATGAATGAAACATGTCTCTCCAATCAGAAAGAACATATCCCAGAAGCTTAAAAGCCCATAAATCTGAGGTTGCGAGCTGCTAATCCGCCATAACTGGCTTTCCTCGTGCTGGAGGAGGATGAGGGGCTGGCGGGCCGACTGCGAGGAGGAGGGAGGCTCTGAACAGAACCGAGCTAGGTAGCGATGGAGGGAAGGTGAGAAAGAGGATCTAATGACACAGTGCAGGCCGGCAGGTCCTCCCTCCACCTCCTCCATCACTGCCCAGTTTGTTACTGCCGCTGTAGGTGTGAGTGTTTCTCCGTTCACAGCCGGAGACTCATTAACTGGAATGGCCCCCCCGTGAGAGGGAACAGCGTAATCCCGGGATAATCACGTTCACGCTGCGGCCGCTGTCACTCACCGGCGGCTCCATTCATCTTTAATAACTCCTCGCTCGCACTCCTACACCTCTGCGTGTTCCAGCAGCTATAATCTCTCTTCAGTCTTTATTGGCACTTTTTCTGGTGGATTTCAGGCGTCAAATTGATGCGTTGAGAGGAAGGAATTCAACCGGAATCACTTAATGAAACAGTGTCGAGGCACATTGTGTATCCGCTCACTTCTCAGTCATTTCAGAGCAGAAAAACAGACGCATTGTTCTCATAAAGACCTGTTCTCAATACAGATTGAAGCTTCGATTCATGAAAAGCTTCTCCTGGAATTCATTTCAGTGAAAGAAATCTGTGGAGAAGTGGTTCACCAATAACAGTTCTTGCATCATTCGCGGGAAATAACGTTTTTTGATTCAGATGTCCGGCCTTCTTTTCTCATGTTTCTGATTTATTCCATTCATTCCCAGAAATGCCAGTTGAAAGATATTTGTACCAAACTTTCAGGCCCGACTGGGATATTTAGCGTGGCTGCGAGGGTCCGTTTCAGCGCATTGTGTTTGTCTGGTGTTAGTTTGTGTACCAGCTGGCCGGTTTGGTTCAGATTGTTTGTTCGGATACAAACTGTCTGTGTTTCAGTCTCTGAATCCAACGAGTCCAATGTTTGTCTTGCATCCTTCATGTAAAACAAACCTATGAAGCAACTTCCTGTGAGCATGTATGGACTGATGAGTGACGTAGAGACCTGTCAATCACAGTAGCCCCGCCCTAAAGCATCCCCTGCTTTATGGTCTGTGTGACTCTAAATGGACCATCATGTACTAAATGAACATCATGCTGTATTGAAGAAGACTTGAAACTAGAGATGGAGACATAAACTCATGTTTACAATGTTTACTGAGGGAATAAATCAAGAGAGAAGTAGAGTCATTTTCTATAGACTTCTATACAACCAGAGGAGTCGCCCCCTGGTGGCCACTAGAGAGAATGCAGCTTTAACACATGAAGCCAGAGGCTGCCGCCTGGTCAGCTTCCAAAACTACAACAAAATGTTTCTTATGGCATTTTCTGATGTGTCACCTGCTTAGTTAGTGTTAAGTTAAGAAGTTTAGTTCATGTCTGGAAATAATGAGTACCCTTTTTTTTGGGAGAGTAAGAAATGTGACTTTAGCTCCGTGATGCTAATTCCCATCAAACATAGAAAGCTGTCGGATGTTCAGGCAGATTATGAATATTTTATTCTTTGATCAGATGTCATTGTTTAAATCATGACCATAGTAATTATAGACAGCGCTTGATATCGGCAGAGTCTTGTACAGGTTATTTGTTTTGAGACAAAATCCAGCACCAACATTTTCGAAGTTTGAATTGTGTTGAATATAAAAACTGATGTTTCATTGTTAGTATTGTTTGTTGGAAAACATTGCAATATTTGCACTAGTACTGAAATATTAACCCTAGTAACACTGAACCTGCTTTTATTATCCATCTTCTCTTTTTGTGTGTATTTTTAGTGCATCGTGTGTTTTTGTCCTGGTCGCACTAGTAATTAGAATGTTTCAGTGAAGAGTTGCATCTCTCTCCTCTGGGGACCAGGAATCCTTTCATACATCTCAAAGTGCCGTCATTTTGTCATCTTACATTTCAAACGGCAGATATTCGGTCTCTCAGAGCAAAGCTGCAGTATAATTATTCAGCAGCAAGAAAAATACAACTTCCCATTATTTTCTCTGCCAGAAATAGAAGTGAAGCTTTAAATGTTAAATCGACATCTCAGGAGCCGTCAGTCACAGTTTGAACACTCTGATTACTGTTGAACTCTTCAGCGTCGGACCCCTGAGCCTTCTGCTCGCTGCTCTTCAAATTAGTCTTTTGTTCTTGAGGATGGCCTCTCTCCTCCGCTTATCTTCCACTCCTGCTCCCCCTCCCTCTTATCGGTCCTCCTCAGTACTTCCTCTCTTTAGTAGTGACCTGCGCCTCCTCACCAGATTAGTTCTGTCTGTGCGTCTGCTGGACTCAATTCAGGAGTCTGCTTCTGGGTAAATATTCTTCGTTTCACGTGTTTTAAGAATCTCCTTTTCTCTAATTCTGATGCAAGGCTTCTTCTGTTTTCATTGGGTAAAGAAAAAGTGCTGCCAGCGCCCCCTAGAGGCTCTGACGTCCATCACACCGCCGACTACAGAACAGACCGTATGCTGATGATGAAGCTGTATTCTTAGAGCCCCACCACTACAAAGAGGTTAAAGGTGGCACGAGAGGAAAGATCACTGAAGTCATGGAAATGAAAAGGGTTATCGTTCAGTAACAGATGATATTGGCATGGTGGCCAGAGTTGGTATTGCAGGTCACGTGACATCCTCTGTCCAACCCTCGGGCTGCACGATGAGTAGAGATCGTATTTCAATCGTAATATAGGCCCAACATTTGTAGGAGAAATGTCAAAATCCTATTCAAAAGAATAAATCTGTAACTAAGACAACTAAGTAGTTTAGTTGTCTCAACCTAACTCAGTAGTTTAGTTGTCTCAACCTAACTCAGTAGTTTAGTTGTCTCAACCTAACTAAGTTTCCTCTGAAAACTGAAGTTTATTTTGAAAAGACTGTAGTTATGTAACGAGCAGAAATTGTCACATGTTGCTGGACTTTTATAGGAAAATGCATCCAATTACTCCAGTCAGTGTCTGTGCATAGACTTTGTATGTAATCTTTGTTGTGAACGCAACTTTACGCTTGAGCTTCCTCCTCCCCCGTTGAAAGATATAGTAATCAGTAGGACTAATAATCAATACTACTAATAATAAAGTTGAAGCACAGATTCCTCTAAGTCTCATGTGACTGTAATGAATGTTGGCATGAGCAGCAACAGCCTGCTGCAAACCACCACTCACTCACTCACTCACTCACTCACTCACTCACTCACTCACTCACTCACTCACTCACTCACTCACTCACTCACTCACTCACTCACTCACTCACTCACACACTCACACACACACCCCTACTCTCTCTCTCTCTCTCTGAAGGCAGCAGGACGTTATCAGGCGGCCCATGTGTCGTTCTAGCACACCGTCGCAGTGAGATGCTGACAGCTGATCGATTCAGGTATCCGAGTGTCACGACCTTCATCTCGGAGCCGTCACTCACCTTCAGCTTCATTCATAACCTGAGCCGGCGTCGGTCTGAACACGAGCTGCTGTTTGACAAATCCCTTCTGAGGTTCTCGCTGGCGTCGGGCCTTCAGCAGCGGCTCGCTGTGAAACACGCGGCTTTAAACGTGATTCTGTTGAACGGTGATTTCTCTCCTCTGATCTATTATTGTTGAGTCCGTCACTAAAGACACGCTGGAGGAACACAGCCAACTTATGAAATAACGTCACTTTGAACCCACTTTATTATTCATTATTTCCCCGAGGCTGCTCACAAGCAGATTAAAATGGATCCCTGAATTATTTGGCAGAACAAATCAATACCAAAAGTTAACGGCTGGCTTATTGTTTCTACAAAAACTTTTCAGGTTCAGAGACTCAGCAGCAGATGAAGTTATGAGTTTAAGGTCACGAGGAATATTGTCTTTAAAACGGCGTCCTCAAGAGACGATGGTTTTAAAACGTATCGACTCTTCAGTTTTAATGTGCCGACAGAGAGAGAGGGGTTCATGCGCACTGAATACCATCAAGGACAAAACCAGGTCTAGTTGAGTTTGAGAAGGAGACATGAAGGTGTCGATCACCAGAAGTTTGTCAACTAACGGGCAGCAGACGGAAGTGAAGCGCGCTAACAAGAGGCTGCCAGATGGCTGATGGGTAACCTGAATTCACTTCTGAACCCCCTGAACTCATGTTCCAAACGCACATCTGTGTTCTCCACGGATCCTCATGCAGACGTTCGTAGCTCAGGAAGAGTTGCTCCTTCTTGTTTCCGTGTTTTCCTACGAAAGTCCTGCAACACGTGTGTATTTCCCCGAATAATATTTTCAAAATAAACAGTGTAGTTGTGTTTAGGCAACAAAACGTCGTCGTTGGGTTCAGGAAGAGATCTTCATTTGGGTTCAAATAACCACAGAAGTGCCCGAACTACGTCACTCAGGTGACCGATCCTCCAGCTTCTCTGAGAAGATGAAAAGAGTTATTTTACACGAATAAAGTTAATGAGGATAAAGTTTTGATACTTTAAGAAACAGTCTGCTGGGCATTATTATTATTATGATTATGATTATTATTATGTTATTGCTCTGTATTCCTGTTTGTCTCTGGATGAGACACAGTTCACGACAGAAGCTTCATCAGAGATGGAAAAAACTGAAACTTACAAAAAACACTTGAGATCAGTCTCACGTCTCACTGACTGTGACTTATTGTCGACACAAATGGATAAAGTGGAAGAACTCACAGCCGCGCGCAGGGTAGCCGACTTTTGTAAAATGATTTCTTCACTTTTCTTTTCAGCAACCTGAACCAAAGCTGATGAAGTGATGTCATCACTGTATGATGTCATGATGTAGCTCTTCAGGGTGTTAGATCCTGGGGTTCTTTGGCCCGATACGGGGCTACCTACTGACTCAGCTCTCTATTAAAAGATTTTAGAGCTGGTGTTCTTGCGAGGAAACTCGCCTGGCTCTGCTAACTGCCGTTACTCCTGACGTCTACCCTGCTTCCTCCGGTAAATGCGCACTCGGTCGAGGGGTCAACCTGACCCCGGGCGCTCCTACCAGTCGCGTCAGTTATGGCAGCTTCCCTCTTTTGGATCCGGGCTCTTGGTAAATTGCCAGGTTTGGTTTTAACGGCTAGGATTACATCTAAAACCGTAAGGGATTGTTAAGTGGATAGGTCACTAGGATAACCTTTCAGAACTCAGATGTTGGACATACAATAGATTTAACTTTTTACTTGCCACGAGGAACATTTACCACTTTAAGCAAATGAATGCACTTGAGAGTTTTACTTTAAATGCAGATTAGATATTTATTGCAGGTTATATTTATATATTGTTAGTAAGGGTCAGGCTACAGCTCACATAATAAAAATTGTCACTACACTTGATTCGTAATTTAATTTTCTTCTTAGATTATACTCATTGGGTTAGGTTGACGCGTCGTCTCGTTTGGAGCTGGATTTCAAAGGTCCGATGAAAAAGTTATTTTGGAGGTGTTAGGAGCGAAGGTCTGGCCAGACCCTCCGGCCCCTCCTGCTCAGCCAACGGAGTCCATTCAGCGATCCTTCAGGCTCAGTACAAAGTCTTTAAGGCGGCTGTGTCCATCCGTTGTCCAGTTGTTAAAGTCAAGCAGGGGGAGAGGAAAATCTCCGTCTTTCAATCTTTGTCCACGAACGGCGGTCTTTTTTCCGTGAGCAGAGACGAAGTCCTCCGACGCGGCTGTCGATCGAGGTCCAGTGTTTCTCCATGGATGGCTCGGTCAGCGTCCCGTCGTGAATTCCCGTCTTGCTGTTTGCAAGTTACTTATTTTATAACACTTTTGGGCTGCCTCTCCCCTCTCTCCCCCCTCTTCTCCAACACGTCCTCCCTCAGCACATGATTAACATGACATCATTGATTTGGTGCATGTGCTTCGAAAAGTGCCTAACTTTTGTGTGTGTGCATGAGGTAATCACCCCAACTTCCCTGTGTGGGCGCTTACACAATCAAGCCCTGCGCGTGTGTCTGGGTGTTCAACATCTGTTGTACTTCCCCTTTTCCTACACTCACATTTCTAACACAGATTAGTTATCATAATCACAGTTACAGTTGTTAATCACTTTGCTTAGTACAGATTTGCTTATAAAATGATTATTGATCTCATCCTTCATCATTATTATGCTTTGTGTCTTCTCTTCTCAACCGCCGTTATTTCCCCATCCCTTGAAGCCAACACCCTGCTTACTTCCTCTTTCTCCGGACTTTCATGACAAACAGTCTGCACTATACTCAGATACACATATTATTATTATTATCAGGTTTATATTTGTTAAAATCACTTTACATTTGTTATGTAATACACGCTTGCTTTAAAATGATTATTCGATTTCATCCGTTAAACTATAATTATACGCTTTATGTCCCTTTAGCCTAATTTACATACCGAACATGTATTCCCTCATTTAAGGCAGCTTCCCTGGAGCTCAACTCTATTTGACACCCCCTTCTTGAGGTCACAGGCTGCCTCGCCTTAGCTAGTAGGAATCTCACAGGAAGTTTTCATCGGCCGGGGCAGTGATGACGAGCACGTCGTCCTCTGGTGAAGACGGTCCTGATGCCCGCTCTCAGCTGTCGATTACCACTAGGTGATGAAGGTTAACCTTGTTAACTTCTCCACACGGCATGTACCGCATAAGCATGCATCCATAACCTTCACTGGTTTATGGTGCATTCGGTTAAATTCTCTTCTTTTTCCTGTGACCCGGCGTGGTTTCTGGTCTCCGGGTCCCTGCCATGCAACGGCTAGGGTGGTCGGCAGCAGGCAGACCACACAGGCATTCTTAACTTCTCTCCATTGCAACACTTCTTTTTCTCTGGAGAGAAATCACTTCTTTGCGCAACCCAACTTCCTCAGGGCTCTTCCTGCCCAGAACCCCGTAGCACTCCTTCTCATGGTAACCACCCCTTTGACATTGGCCACTCTGACGTAGGGAGGTAAATCTTGTATGTTGGTGGCCATTCTTGAGTTCCTGGTTTCTCCTAGTACGGAACCGGCTTCAGCTGCCCTACTCCTTGGATTCCTCTTTTCTTGAGTTGAACAGTATTGCTGTCCAATATCTTGACTACTATGTCGGATTTATCGTACTTGGCTTTGGCTGCTTTGACTCCACGAGCACCAACAGGTACTTTTCTCCGCTCTTCCCTGGTACCCCAAGGGGTCCTGCCACATCCATGCAGATAGAGCCCCAGGGTACAGTACTTTTAATGGTGAGTCCTCCCACCCTTTGTCCTCTCCTTCCTGCGTTGTGTCGACCACACAACTCACAGTCTTTTAGGATTCTGCGGACTTCTTTTTCAGGAATCCAGAGTCGCTGCTTTCCCAGTTCCCTTTGCGTTGGAACGGTGCCTGCATATCCTAGTGCGCCATGCACCGCCTGCACCACCTCCTCCACGCTCTCTTCTGGGACTACCCTTCCTTTGGGCAATTCTTCCCACTTCTCGATCCCAACAAAGACAACTTGTCTCATCTGGACGAAACGATCCACTTCTTCGTTTCCTTGCCAATGAGTTCCTTCTCGCGTGTGGGCCCTCTGGTGCACCACTTCGAGCTCCATGCTTAGCCGTAATTCGGCTATTTTTCTCCATAGGTCTTGATGAGCCACTTTTTAACTTTTAGCGCTCTCCAACCCATTTTCCTCCCATATGGACAGGTCTTCGTTAAGGGCCTGAGCCCAGTAATAACTATCAGTTATGACTCTAGCTCTTTTCACCCTTCTCTTTGCACTGCTGTTCTACTTCTCCTTTAACCGACGCCCTACTTTCTTCTTGATGTAGGTCGGTTAGGTGTTGTTGGATGGCAGCGTCCCAGGTGGTCCATCCTCTTCCGTACAGGATGACCTGATGTTGGACGTTGCCTCTGTTGTCTTTATCCGGTGTCGGTTCTCCCGAAGCCGCTCGTTCTGCCGCGTCGTCCCTCTGGTCCTCGCTGCCGTCCGGTGGCGATTCCTTCATCGGGGCCGCTGGCTCGTCCCGCTGGGTCGCCTCTGTCTGCCGGCCGGTCCCTGGAACGTCTGGTCCGTTCTGCTACTCTTGCATCTTGGACTTTGTCTTTGTTGTCTCGAGTCGCCGTCCTCCCAAAGCCTCTCGTCGCGCGTTGAGTAAGGGATGGGGTCGGGCTCTGGCCCCTCTACAGGTCGGATGTTTCTGGTCGATGCTCCTCCGTCGCCTGCGGTTCTCCTGTGCTGGCTTGTAAATACCACACACAGCTTCGATTCGTGGATGTCTCGCAATCGGACTTCTTTGAGGCTTGGGCAGCGTTACTTTCTACCCAATACTCGCCTCCTTCTCAGGTCTTTCGTACACGAACGACAGCCTCTCTCGGCTGCTGGGGTTCTTCTTCTTGTTGGGCGCCACGTGTTAGATCCTGGGGTTCTCTGGCCCGATACGGGGCTACTTACTGACTCAGCTCTCTATTAAAAGATTTTAGAGCTGGTGTTCTTGCGAGGAAACTCGCCTGGCTCTGCTAACTGCCGTTACTCCTGACGTCTACCCTGCTTCCTCCGGTAAATGCGCACTCGGTCGAGGGGCCAACCTGACCCCGGGCGCTCCTACCAGTCGCGTCAGTTATGGCAGCTTCCCTCTTTTGGATCCGGGCTCTTGGTAAATTGCCAGGTTTGGTTTTAACGGCTAGGATTACATCTAAAACCGTAAGGGATTGTTAAGTGGATAGGTCACTAGGATAACCTTTCAGAACTCAGATGTTGGACATACAATAGATTTAACTTTTTACTTGCCACGAGGAACATTTACCACTTCAAGCAAATGAATGCACTTGAGAGTTTTACTTTAAATGCAGATTAGATATTTATTGCAGGTTATATTTATATATTGTTAGTAAGGGTCAGGCTACAGCTCACATAATAAAAATTGTCACTACACTTGATTCGTAATTTAATTTTCTTCTTAGATTATACTCATTGGGTTAGGTTGACGCGTCGTCTCGTTTGGAGCTGGATTTCAAAGGTCCGATGAAAAAGTTCTTTTGGAGGTGTTAGGAGCGAAGGTCTGGCCAGACCCTCCGGCCCCTCCTGCTCAGCCAACGGAGTCCATTCAGCGATCCTTCAGGCTCAGTACAAAGTCTTTAAGGCGGCTGTGTCCATCCGTTGTCCAGTTGTTAAAGTCAAGCAGGGGGAGAGGAAAATCTCCGTCTTTCAATCTTTGTCCACGAACGGCGGTCTTTTTTCCGTGAGCAGAGACGAAGTCCTCCGACGCGGCTGTCGATCGAGGTCCAGTGTTTCTCCATGGATGGCTCGGTCAGCGTCCCGTCGTGAATTCCCGTCTTGCTGTTTGCAAGTTACTTATTTTATAACACTTTTGGGCTGCCTCTCCCCTCTCTCCCCCCTCTTCTCCAACACGTCCTCCCTCAGCACATGATTAACATGACATC
>CM051708.1:19955878-19980878 GCA_028022725.1 Lycodopsis pacificus
AGGGATGAAGGATGAGGGATGAGGGATGAAGGATGAAGGATGAGGGATGAAGGATGAGGGATGAAGGATGAGGGATGAAGGATGAAGGATGAGCGATAAGGATGAGGGATGAAGGATGAGGGATGAGGGATGAGGATGAATGATGAGGGATGAGGGATGAAGGATGAAGGATGAGCGATAGGGATGAGGGATGAGGGATGAAGGATGAGCGATGAGGATGAGGGATGAGGGATGAAGGATGAAGGATGAGGGATGAAGGATGAGGGATGAGGGATGAAGGATGAGGGATGAAGGATGAGGGATGAGGGATGAGGGATGAAGGATGAGCGATGAGGGATGAGGGATTGAGGATGAGGGATGAGGGATGAGGGATGAAGGATAAGGGATGAAGGATGAGCGATAAGGATGAAGGATGAAGGATGAGGGTTGAGGGATGAGGACGAGGGATGAGGATGAGGGATGAGGGACGAGGGATGAAGGATGAGGGATGAGGATGAAGGATGAGGGTTGAGGGATGAGGACGAGGGATGAGGATGAGGGACGAGGGAC
Source organism: Lycodopsis pacificus (assembly GCA_028022725.1). Taxonomy (NCBI): domain Eukaryota; kingdom Metazoa; phylum Chordata; class Actinopteri; order Perciformes; family Zoarcidae; genus Lycodopsis; species Lycodopsis pacificus. Next base: position 19,956,428 of record CM051708.1, read on the forward strand.
GTAGGACGAAGGACGAGGGATGAGGGACGAGGAGCATCATTGTATGAACATCAGCTGCTCATTGGTTGCACTGAGACTTCACATCCTTCTGTAGTTAACTTCCAGAGTTCGTGGTCTTTCACTGTGACCAGCAGCTGCTGGATAAGAAGGGAATTAGATAATCAGTATCTCCATCCCCCCCCCCTCCCCCCTCTCTCTCTTCCTCTTGGTCCTCTTTCATTCCGTCTCCCTCTTTTCATTTGCATCACTTTGGGACACTGGGGAGCTCCTTCATGCACGGCTCTGAATCTATCAGCGGGACGGTTGTGGAATACATGGAGGTGACTGACTGTTGCACAGACACGGAGACGTAGCGGCGCTCATACGGAGACGCAAACACTTCCTGCTGCACAGATCCTCCATCTGGGTCCTCACAGCAGCCACGAGGAGTAGATGGAGCGGTGGAGCCTCATCACACTGTAATGAGGCTCCACCGCCTGCTCTGTGTGGTATCAATATTCATGATTTATGCAAAAAATGAAGTCTTTCACATGAACTTATTCATAATTAGCTCAACGCAGAGGAAAGACGACAACACGGAGACAGAACCGAGTTTCAATCAGAAAATAGAAAAAAGTCAAAAAATGTTAAGACAGAAACTGAGTTGTGTCAGCTAAGCTAAGCTAAGCTAAGCTAAGCAGATTTAGCTGCTAAGTGAACCGCTGGTTAAACTCTAACATGAATGCAAAGTGTACGGAGGCCCAACTGGGACAAAACAGACATTTCTTACGACACACAAATTAAATATTTAATATTTTCATGAAATATCTGATTCAGACACTATACAGGTAAATACTGTAAAAAAACTCATTTTTCCTGCATTGCCTCCCACAAACATGACAAAGATAATTTTTTGTTATTTAAACCTCGAACATTTTATAGCTGGCGTTCAAACCACAAGTTGTCAGCAACATTCAGGAGCTAAATAAATCATATTTGACTCTTAATTGACACATTCTAAGTTGCATCTAAATGTCAGAAACCTGACATTTAAACAAACGGTTTTATTTTCACCTGCCTGAAAAGCAGAGTTTCAGAAATGACAGCTGAATTGTATTTTTCACAGAATATATATATATAACCCACCTCCTCATCTCCTGACCTTTTCTTCCTCTCCTCCTCCACCTCTGACCCGCTCTGTCTCTGCGCTCCCTCTCTGTCCTCCCTGGCAGGGACACCTGTGTGCGGCCTCATAAATAACCCAACAAAAGGATAAAAGGCCAGATCAATAATGAAGCGGAGTCCATGTGCTGGCCTCCCAACACTTCACTGCTGCTGACAGGACAGCGCCGAGCACAGAGCTTCATCACCGCCGGCAAATGACTCCTCTCTGTCTCCTGTTCCTCCTCTCTGTCTCTTGTTCCTCCTCTCTGTCTCTTGTTCCTCCTCTCTGTCTCTTGTTGTTCCTCCTCTCTGTCTCTTGTTCCTCCTCTCTGTCTCCTGTTCCTCCTCTCTGTCTCTTGTTCCTCCTCTCTGTCTCTTGTTCCTCCTCTCTGTCTCTTGTTGTTCCTCCTCTCTGTCTCCTGTTCCTCCTCTCTGTCTCTTGTTCCTCCTCTCTGCCTCTTGTTGTTCCTCCTCTCTGTCTCTTGTTGTTCCTCCTCTCTGTCTCCTGTTCCTCCTCTCTGTCTCCTGTTCCTCCTCTGTCTCCTGTTCCTCCTCTCTGTCTCCTGTTGCTCCTCTCTGTCTCCTGTTCCTCCTCTCTGTCTCTTGTTCCTCCTCTCTGTCTCTTGTTGTTCCTCCTCTCTGTCTCCTGTTCCTCCTCTCTGTCTCCTGTTGCTCCTCTCTGTCTCTTGTTGCTCCTCTCTGCCTCTTGTTGTTCCTCCTCTCTGCCTCTTGTTGTTCCTCCTCTCTGTCTCTTGTTGTTCCTCCTCTCTGTCTCTTGTTCCTCCTCTCTGTCTCTTGTTCCTCCTCTCTGCCTCTTGTTGTTCCTCCTCTCTGTCTGTTGCTCCTCCTCTCTGTCTGTTGCTCCTCCTCTCTGTCTCCTGTTGCTCCTCCTCTCTGTCTCTTGTTGTTCCTCCTCTCTGTCTCCTGTTCCTCCTCTCTGCCTCTTGTTCCTCCTCTCTGCCTCTTGTTGTTCCTCCTCTCTGTCTCTTGTTCCTCCTCTCTGCCTCTTGTTGTTCCTCCTCTCTGTCTCTTGTTCCTCCTCCTCTCTGTCTCTTGTTGTTCCTCCTCTCTGTCTCTTGTTGTTCCTCCTCTCTGTCTCTTGTTCCTCCTCCTCTCTGTCTCTTGTTGTTCCTCCTCTCTGTCTCTTGTTCCTCCTCTCTGTCTCTTGTTCCTCCTCTCTGCCTCTTGTTGTTCCTCCTCTCTGTCTCTTGTTGTTCCTCCTCTCTGTCTCTTGTTCCTCCTCCTCTCTGTCTCTTGTTGTTCCTCCTCTCTGTCTCTTGTTCCTCCTCCTCTCTGTCTCTTGTTGTTCCTCCTCTCTGTCTCTTGTTCCTCCTCTCTGTCTCTTGTTCCTCCTCTCTGCCTCTTGTTGTTCCTCCTCTCTGTCTCTTGTTGTTCCTCCTCTCTGTCTCTTGTTCCTCCTCTCTGTCTCTTGTTGTTCCTCCTCTCTGTCTCTTGTTGTTCCTCCTCTCTGCCTCTTGTTCCTCCTCTCTGCCTCTTGTTGTTCCTCCTCTCTGTCTCTTGTTCCTCCTCTCTGCCTCTTGTTGTTCCTCCTCTCTGTCTCTTGTTCCTCCTCCTCTCTGTCTCTTGTTCCTCCTCCTCTCTGTCTCTTGTTGTTCCACCTCTCTGTCTCTTTATGTAAGCGTGGAGGGCAGGAGGGTATCCGACTAAAATAACCTGCTGCCGTCATGGAAGAAGACAGAAGACGTGTTTACGCTCTTCTGAGGAAGTCGGGACATAATGAGAAAGTAGGTCGTTGTGAGTTACTTTCATCACAACAGAGGAGCACGAGGAGGAAGAGGAAGTGTTGTGATGTTGATCTGCAGATGAAATGAATGAAGGACGACATCACGACGCCTCGCGGTCAGCTCGTCTCCGCCGACATGAAAGCGCCGATCACTCACAGCGCTTTTATAAATAGCAACAAAACACACAAGGGGGAGGAGGAGGGGAGGAGGTGAGGAGGGGGGAGCAAGTTCTCAGTCAAACACTGGTGATGGGTGAGAGCGGACTCATTTATTCAGCAGAGGAGAAGTGTTCCTGTTGTAAAGGTGGTGGAGACGTTCAGCTGAGAGCAGCTGCTGTAGAAGTCTTCAGTCCTGTAGGGTTGGGTATCGTTTGGGTTTATAGGGTTGGGTATCGTTTGGGTTTGTAGGGTTGGGTATCGTTTGGGTTTATAGGGTTGGGTATCGTTTGGGTTTATAGGGTTGGGTATCGTTTGGGTTTATAGGGTTGGGTATCGTTTGGGTTTGTAGGGTTGGGTATCGTTTGGGTTTGTAGGGTTGGGTATCGTTTGGGTTTGTAGGGTTGGGTATCGTTTGGGTTTGTAGGGTTGGGTATCGTTTGGGTTTGTAGGGTTGGGTATCGTTTGGGTTTGTAGGGTTGGGTATCGTTTGGGTTTGTAGGGTTGGGTATCGTTTGGGTTTATAGGGTTGGGTATCGTTTGGGTTTATAGGGTTGGGTATCGTTTGGGTTTATAGGGTTGGGTATCGTTTGGGTTTATAGGGTTGGGTATCGTTTGGGTTTGTAGGGTTGGGTATCGTTTGGGTTTGTAGGGTTGGGTATCGTTTGGGTTTGTAGGGTTGGGTATCGTTTGGGTTTATAGGGTTGGGTATCGTTTGGGTTTATAGGGTTGGGTATCGTTTGGGTTTGTAGGGTTGGGTATCGTTTGGGTTTGTAGGGTTGGGTATCGTTTGGGTTTGTAGGGTTGGGTATCGTTTGGGTTTGTAGGGTTGGGTATCGTTTGGGTTTATAGGGTTGGGTATCATTTGGGTTTGTAGGGTTGGGTATCGTTTGGGTTTGTAGGGTTGGGTATCGTTTGGGTTTGTAGGGTTGGGTATCATTTGGGTTTATGTGGTTAGGTATCGTTTGGGTATGTAGGGTTGGGTATCGTACCTGCTGCCAGGACGGAGTCATCAGAGTAGCGTAAAAAAAGTATTTCAATCGGCTCAGGCACCGAAAGGAAGCACCGGAATCTATATCAGAGCATAGAGTGAACGTGTTTCTATTGATTGATTGATTGATTGAGGACCATGGCCAAAAAAACACAAATGTCTTCTCAGAACATTTTTTGTGTGATCTCCGCAAGCCTTCACACTAAACCACTGTTTCTAAAGCAATCGCTGCCGATCAGTGCAGATGAAGACGAGTCGCCTCATGACAGCAGCCACATGCTGAAGCTTCAAACACTCGCTCCATGTGTTCATGTGTTCATGTATCTGTGGAGGAGCCGCAGCCGAACAGATAATTGGTCAAAAGCGTTATTGGTTCATTTGTTCTTGAACATCCGGACAAAACTTCGTGAAACCACAATGCAGAGGTGTTTCTGTTATTTTGTCCACCTCTGAACACACGGCGGGCCGAGGAGGAGAATTCTGCCAGAGGGTCACGCTGTGATCAGCTGCTGTGAACAATCTGACACTGTCTCACACACACACACACACACACACACACACACACACACACACACACACACACACACACACACACACACACACACACACAGTGTTGGCCTGCAGTTGGTGGCGAGGAGATTAAACTGAATTTTATATCTTTGATGTGGATTAGACGGAACCCAGGATCATGATTAATTTGTCGCTTGGAGATTGCGTGCAGGAGCATGTCAAATGTTTAGATTAGAGTGTGTGTCTGTGTGTGTGTGTGTGTGTGTGTGTGTGTGTGTGTCATTTATTATCCAATGCCAATCAGCCCCGTGTAACGTACATGACAGAATGAAACCTTCACGGTGGGATGAAACAGTGGGAGACATGAACACTCGACAAATAGTGATACATGCCACGCACTAAAAGGTGACATCATCCTCATATCCCTTGTTTGGTCCTTTCATCACCCATGTGGTGTGTTCAGGGGAAATAGGAAAGCAGCCTATCGCCCTGACTGTGTGTTGGACTTTGTGTCTTTTTGTCAGCTTTGTATCCAAACAACAAACCGTATATCAGCAGCGGACGTAGTCACCGAGACGTCACCGAGACTTCGTCATTTCGGCCATTGCCGTCTTGGTTTCTGTCCGTCACTGTCTTGGTCTTTGACGTCGCCTTTTTTGATTTTTAGAGGTTTGTTTTTGGAGGTTGCCTCGTCATCTTGGTTCTTAGCCGTCGCCATCTTGGTTTTTGTCTGTCGGCAATTTGACAATTTCACATTTGCGTGTTGTTTCTCCATCACGGCCTCTGTGCGTAACCGCCTTTACAAACCTGAGCAGAAACATGTCTTCAGACCAGAGAACCCGCTGCTCTCAGTGATACAAACATGGACGCACGCACACGCACGCACGCACACGCACACGCACGCACGCACGCACACACGCACACGCATGCACAGACGCACACACACACACACACACACGCACGCACACGCACACGCTCACACGCATGCACAGACGCACACACACACACATCACACACACACGCACACGCACACGCACGCACGCGCACACGCATGCACACACACGCACACGCACGCACACGCACGCACACGCACACGCTCACACACACAACACGCGCGCGCACACGCGCGCGCACACACAACACGCTCACACACAACGCGCGCGCGCGCACACACACACACACACACACACACACACACACACACACACACACACACACACACACACACACACACACACTCACAGTAGTGAGTTGGTTGTCCGGTTCAGACGATGATGGCTGATCTGGTGTCAGCTCAGTTACAGCTTACAGGCGAACGCTGACAGACTGCTGATGGTGGAGCTTCTCTAACATGCCAACACAGCACTGTGTGTGTGTGTGTGTGTGTGTGTGTGTGTTCACGTTTTCTTCCTTCTCGTCCTTTTCCATCAAACATCTGTCTGTTGTTCTCTCTGCGTTTGTTTCCCATCACTACTACGATAACTAGGACAGGAAGTGACATCACAGAGATATGATCTTGTGTTTCCATTGATCTCGACGTCTCTCACTATGCGCTAAAAGCGTTAGCACGAAGCTACACCACATCTCTCTATCGATATATTTATTTCTTGGGTTTATATCTCTTCATCCCACTTTTCAATATTTGTGTTATCCCTTCATCTCCTCCCTCCTCCGTTCCTCCTCCTCATCCTCATCTCGAGTCTCCTCCGATACCGAAGCTGACTCCTCCCCCTCAGCAGACAGACGAGAGGAGAGCGAGGTCAGATGGAGGAGGCGGCTCGCTGTTCACCAGCGTTAATGCATTCATGACCATCGACCCGGGAGCTGCATCCATTCACACCTTTCACTGTCTGAGACCGCAGAAGTCACAGCTGTGCTTCTGAGCTGATGATGGACGGCGTGGTATTAATGTTCATGGTGTTTTGTGACTTTAAATCTGAATATCTTTGATATTAAGAGACAAAGAAATACAGATATTATCATCCTTCTTTAAACCATGTAATATCTAATATTAAACAGAATGAGGAACTGTAACTGTGTTCAATATGAGCTTCGGCTTCACTGTGAGGAAGCGGAGGTGACCGGTCGGGATGAAGAGAAATAAATGAAGCAAAGTCTCTGAGTCAGTGAGGAAGTGGTTCAGACCTGAAGACCTTTTAGAACTCGTCATCTTCTTCGCGTTTGCTTCCAGTTGAAGCTCAGGGACAAAATAAAAACCTTCTTCCTGCATAAATTCAGATATAAGCTGAAGTCGCTCTGACTGCATTTCCAAATTCATTCCACAAAGAAAAAATGATTCATATATTTTCAGATTCAGCGTTTCAGCGCAAGCGTGAGAAATTCAAATTTATGCAATTCAAATTGAATCTCTGCCGGCACTGATCTGTGTGTGTGTGTGTGTGTGTGTGTGTGTGTGTGTGTGTGTGTGTGTGTGTGTGTGTGTGTGTGTGTGTGTGTGTGTGTGTGTGTGTGTGTGTGTGTGTGTGTGTGTGTGTGTGTGTGTGTGTGTGTGTGTGTGTGATGAGGGTCGGTCGGGTCTGGCTCTGATCCACCTCGTACATCAGAGCCGGCTGACGCTGACGTCGCTCCGGCAGCCGAGAGGAATCCATGTCAACCTTATTACCCGAACCTCATGAATCTTTCATTAGAGCCGAGCTATTAGAGCCACACACAGACTGTGTGTGCACATATTTATTCATGTCTGTATCGTCCATATTTACCTCTTGTTCTGGTGAAACCTGGTCTGCATATTGATGCAGGGGAGGAGTTGGCTTTCTGTCCAGATGTAAGAGCTCACAGCTCTGTGAAGGCCGACCAACGTCTTCCGTTGATCATGGGGAATGTTGAGATGTTTGTTTCTGCATCTTCTTCATCAACACAATGTGCCGCATCTTCTGTCTTTGAAGTGTTGATGAGGAAATGTTATTCAGACTTCCTGTATCTGTTGGTTGCTCTGCGTGTGGTCCAACCAGAAGACAACCTTCAGTTCTGAAGAGTGAGTTCAGCGCTTCATGAGTTAAAGCTGCATTCTCTCTAATGGCCACCAGGGGGCGACTCCTCTGGTTGTATAGAAGTCTATAGAAAATGACTCTACTTCTCTCTTGATTTATTCCCTCAGTAAACATTGTAAACATGAGTTTATGTCTCAATCTCTAGTTTCAAGTCTTCTTCAATACAGCATGATGTTCATTTAGTACATGATGGTCCATTTAGAGTCACACAGACCATAAAGCAGGGGATGCTTTAGGGCGGGGCTACACGCTGATTGACAGGTCTCTAATAGACCATAAAGCAGGGGATGCTTTAGGGCGGGGCTACACGCTGATTGACAGGTCTCTAATAGACCATAAAGCAGGGGATGCTTTAGGGCGGGGCTACACGCTGATTGACAGGTCTCTAATAGACCATAAAGCAGGGGATGCTTTAGGGCGGGGCTACACGCTGATTGACAGGTCTCTAATAGACCATAAAGCAGGGGATGCTTTAGGGCGGGGCTACACACTGATTGACAGGTCTACCTGTAATCCCTCGTCCTGTCCTGGCACCAGTAGAACAAACAGCGACGCTGTCAGACGTCCGGAAACATCAATACACGTCCTGCTACAAACTGCTGGTGTTTCTGTGCTGATGCGCCTTTGAGCAAGTTTCCATTCAGGTTTAATGTCCGAGAGTCGGCACATTTAAATAGTGCTGACTGGATGTCTTTGTTTCCGTCTCCAGACAGCCTGAAATATGGCGACGATAGAAAAAGAAAAAGTTCCCTCAATACCATCACCTCTGTCCTTGTTCCCAGAATCACTTCATTCTCTGCAGCCGGCCGATAGAAACACAATTCATTTGTTTTCTTTCAACTTTTTACAATATTTCTCCAAAACGTTTGTCTCAACGCGGCGTGACAGTTTGATGAAGGAGTCACAGAGTCACAGAGTGGGACGGACGGGCAGTCGGCGCCTCATCCATCTATCTATCTATATATATATATTATATTCATGAACGCAGCATTTAAAGCGCCGTCTGCGCTGCTCTTACCCGCAGCCTCATTATGCAGCAGCTGTATGTAAACCAGTCTAATGGAAGAGCTAGCGGCCCAAATGGCATTTCAAGTGGGACGCTTAGAGCCGTCTGGTGAGGTTAAACTCCTCCGACTCCCATGATGCATCTCTGTTTGATGAAAACAGTTTAATGAACCAAACGTGCTGCGTAGAAACGACACGCACAGCGCCACGGATGGATGGAATCTGTTGGATTCAAGTTCAACTTAAACCTCATTTTTATCCCCCGAAAACACCCAGAATTCAACAGTTTGAAGGCCGAGAATGTGCCGACTCAGCCATTCCACCAGCGCAGCGCAGTAGAAGCCTCCGCTGAGCTCACGTTGAGCCTCAACCACCTCGCGGCCGCTCTTTGTTTCATGCTAAACGTCTGCTGCATCACAACTGTTGACTTGACCTGAAGTCTGAGGAAAGTCACCGGGTGTGTCTTCATCTCAAGGCTCTGACAGCAGGAATAAATAGAGACGGGTAGAGTCGTTTTATTTAGATCATTAGGCACACACACACACACACACACACACACACACACACACACACACACACACACACACACACACACACACACACACAGCCTGAGGAGGACCCCAGTGGGTGAAAAATGAGCTTGTGAAGACGAGGCGAGAGGCAGAGATGGAAGTCTCTTGCTGTAATAGCCGGCCTGTGTCTCCTCAGGGTGTGTGTGTGTGTGTGTGTGTGTGTGTGTGTGTGTGTGTGTGTTTAAAGCTTTCTGCAGAGAAACTATTAAATATATTAGATTTGAAGTAAGTGGTGACGAGGTTCAACATGTTGTACATTATTACCAGCGTTCTTTGACCGTAATACCACTTAATTACCACGACACCTGCAAGAGTGTGTGTGTGTGTGTGTGGGGGGGGGGGGGGGGGGGGGGGGGAGTCTCGTTGTTCCTCCCATTCATCTAAACTTAATATTTTGAGCTGTGCAAAAAGAAAATGAAGTAAAACCCAAAGAGAGAGATTGTGAGCGCGACCACAGGAATGAGCATGTTCAACACTTCTTTCCTTTCTGTTGTTCTTGAGCTGATTAAGGAAGTCGTGAGCGAGACCTCTCGCTCTGGTGAAGGCTGCACATGCTCAGTAGCGTTCAGGACGAACACGTGTTGATGGCGTGATGAGGCTCTGCTACTCGCCGCTACGTTTCCATCATCGGCGTCCTGGTGACGGCGTCTGATCAGCTTCTTATGAGCTTCCTCTTCAGCTCTTCAGCTCCAGAGACTCTGCTGCTGCTCTGGTCCTCCATGGTTTGAGGAACTATATTTGAGTTCCGGCTCACTATAATAAAAGATAACATTCAGAAGAAAACAGAGTAGTGGGAAATAGACCGTGTGACATTTAGCTTCTCGCTCAGCTGCTCAGCGTGGTAGATCTCCGTCATTCTCTCTCTGACACAAAGACCTGGAAGAGAAAGGAAGAGAGCTCTCCCTCCATGTTCATCTCTTCTCTCCGTTCTCTCCATGTTCATCTCTTCTCTCCGTTCCCTCCATGTTCATCTCTTCTCTCCGTTCTCTCCATGTTCATCTCTTCTCTCCGTTCTCTCCATGTTCATCTCTTCTCTCCATTCTCTCCATGTTCATCTCTTCTCTCCATGTTCATCTCTTCTCTCCGTTCTCTCCATGTTCATCTCTTCTCTCCGTTCCCTCCATGTTCATCTCTTCTCTCCGTTCTCTCCATGTTCATCTCTTCTCTCCGTTCTCTCCATGTTCATCTCTTCTCTCCGTTCCCTCCATGTTCATCTCTTCTCTCCGTTCTCTCCATGTTCATCTCTTCTCTCCGTTCTCTCCATGTTCATCTCTTCTCTCCGTTCTCTCCATGTTCATCTCTTCTCTCCGTTCTCTCCATGTTCATCTCTTCTCTCCGTTCCCTCCATGTTCATCTCTTCTCTCCGTTCTCTCCATGTTCATCTCTTCTCTCCATTCTCTCCATGTTCATCTCTTCTCTCCGTTCTCTCTATGTTCATCTCTTCTCTCCGTTCCCTCCATGTTCATCTCTTCTCTCCGTTCTCTCCATGTTCATCTCTTCTCTCCGTTCCCTCCATGTTCATCTCTTCTCTCCGTTCTCTCCATGTTCATCTCTTCTCTCCGTTCTCTCCATGTTCATCTCTTCTCTCCGTTCCCTCCATGTTCATCTCTTCTCTCCGTTCTCTCCATGTTCATCTCTTCTCTCCGTTCCCTCCATGTTCATCTCTTCTCTCCGTTCTCTCCATGTTCATCTCTTCTCTCCGTTCTCTCCATGTTCATCTCTTCTCTCCGTTCTCTCCATGTTCATCTCTTCTCTCCGTTCTCTCCATGTTCATCTCTTCTCTCCGTTCTCTCCATGTTCATCTCTTCTCTCCGTTCTCTCCATGTTCATCTCTTCTCTCCATTCTCTCCATGTTCATCTCTTCTCTCCATGTTCATCTCTTCTCTCCGTTCTCTCCATGTTCATCTCTTCTCTCCATTCTCTCCATGTTCATCTCTTCTCTCCGTTCTCTCCATGTTCATGTCTTCTCTCCGTTCCCTCCATGTTCATCTCTTCTCTCCATGTTCATCTCTTCTCTCCGTTCTCTCCATGTTCATCTCTTCTCTCCGTTCTCTCCATGTTCATCTCTTCTCTCCATTCTCTCCATGTTCATCTCTTCTCTCCATGTTCATCTCTTCTCTCCGTTCTCTCCATGTTCATCTCTTCTCTCCGTTCCCTCCATGTTCATCTCTTCTCTCCGTTCTCTCCATGTTCATCTCTTCTCTCCATGTTCATCTCTTCTCTCCGTTCTCTCCATGTTCATCTCTTCTCTCCGTTCCCTCCATGTTCATCTCTTCTCTCCGTTCTCTCCATGTTCATCTCTTCTCTCCATTCTCTCCATGTTCATGTCTTCTCTCCGTTCCCTCCATGTTCATCTCTTCTCTCCATGTTCATCTCTTCTCTCCGTTCTCTCCATGTTCATCTCTTCTCTCCGTTCTCTCCATGTTCATCTCTTCTCTCCATTCTCTCCATGTTCATCTCTTCTCTCTATGTTCATCTCTTCTCTCCGTTCTCTCCATGTTCATCTCTTCTCTCCGTTCCCTCCATGTTCATCTCTTCTCTCCATGTTCATCTCTTCTCTCCGTTCTCTCCATCTTCCTTTCTCGGCCTCGCTCGGTCCGTCTCTCTGGGTTTCTCTGGCGTGAGATGAGAGGTCGTGATAACGCCGTTCGGGTCCCCGAGGGCCTCGATGAAATCACTGCGGCGAAGAGACGATTAAACATTTTCTCTCTTGATGGAAGAATCGCTCCACAGACCTTGACGTTGCTTGCGAGGAGCTTTACTCCTCCGTTGTTGTTTTCTTCTTCCTTCCTTTCTGTTGAGGGACGGCAGCTCTGAGCAGTGTGAACCCTGAAGCTCCTTCAGACGTTGGCTGAAGCCTCACCGTCTCCACAGCCAGACGCTGCTGAAGCCCTCGCTGCCGTCAGATGCTCATCTTTCTGACGGTCCTTGAACACATCATGTGTGATAAACGCTTCCTTCAGAGAATGCAGCTAAAAATAAGCTTGACATTTTAAATGTTTCATCAACATCACAGTTTGAGTCCGAGGTGATGTCATCAAGTGACGCGTGTCCCACCGACGGTCTACGATCTCAAAGATCTTCAGTTCCCAACGTCAGGAGGAGCAGAGAGCTCTCTCATTGGACCGAATCTTTCCTCCATGACTTGAGTATCTGAACAGTTCTGGATTAGTTTCTCCTGATGTCGAGATCGGTGAACGGTTCCTGCCCGGCTCTGTTCGCAGGGAGAGGTGTGTGTTCTTCAACTACTGAGAGCTTGTTGTTCAGCTCCTGCTCACCTGACAGAGGAGATAGAACACCAAGAGCTCTGTGTCATCTGCTGTTTCACACATTTATTTCACTACAGAGATCCTCACACACACACACACACACACACACACACACACACACACACACACACACACACACACACACGCACACACACACTCACCCTCTATCCTTTAATGCCGCTGCTGGCACTGCAACATTTTTATGACAGTACTTGACAAAGACACTCGATATGCTGTCAGAGGGTGTGTGTGTGTGTGTGTGTGTGTGTGTGTGTGTGTGTGTGTGTGTGTGTGTGTGTGTGTGTTGTTGTTTCCTGTGACACACTACAAACGACAACGCTCTAAATTTGCCGTTTGTGGGATTCGGAGACAAAGTGAACTTCAGAGAACGACTTCAAGAACCAAGAAAACAGCCGTTAAAGACGGAAGCTTCAGTTTCTTGCTGCAGAAAATAGACAGATTAACATATCCTGGTAAACACACAGCGTGTGTGTGTGTGTGTGTGTGTGTGTGTGTGTGTGTGTGTGTGTGTGTGTGTGTGTGTGTGTGTGTGTGTGTGTGTGTGTGTGTGTGTGTGTGTGTGTGTGTGTCAGACAGTAAGCATGGAAGCAATACTGCTCGGCTTCATCATATAAATATATCCAGCCGTTAATATCAGGACGTGGAATCAGAACTGACGTCCTGACTTTCAATTTCCTGATTAAATTTTTCCCTTTGACATGTTAATCAGCTGGTTGTCTGCAGGAGAAGCTACTGTACTGACTGATGCTACTGTACTGACTGATGCTACTGTACTGACTGATGTTACTGAAGCTACTGTACTGACTGATGCTACTGTACTGACTGATGCTACTGATGCTACTGTACTGACTGATGCTACTGATGCTACTGTACTAACTGATGCTACTGTACTGACTGATGCTACTGTACTGACTGATGCTACTGATGCTACTGTACTGACTGATGCTACTGATGCTACTGTACTAACTGATGCTACTGTACTGACTGATGCTACTGTACTGACTGATGCTACTGATGCTACTGTACTGACTGATGCTACTGTACTGACTGATGCTACTGATGCTACTGTACTGACTGATGCTACTGTACTGACTGATGCTACTGATGCTACTGTACTGACTGATGCTACTGATGCTACTGTACTGACTGATGCTACTGTACTGACTGATGTTACTGATGCTACTGTACTGACTGATGCTACTGTACTGACTGATGCTACTGTACTGACTGATGCTACTGAAGCTACTGTACTGACTGATGCTACTGTACTGACTGATGCTACTGAAGCTACTGTACTGACTGAAGCTACTGATGCTACTGTACTGACTGATGCTACTGAAGCTACTGTACTGACTGATGCTACTGTACTGACTAAAGCTACTGTACTGACTGATGCTACTGTACTGACTGAAGCTACTGATGCTACTGTACTGACTGATGCTACTGATGCTACTGTACTGACTGATGCTACTGTACTGACTGATGCTACTGATGCTACTGTACTGACTGATGCTACTGTACTGACTGATGCTACTGATGCTACTGTACTGACTGATGCTACTGTACTGACTGATGCTACTGATGCTACTGTACTGACTGATGCTACTGTACTGACTGAAGCTACTGATGCTACTGTACTGACTGATGCTACTGTACTGACTGATGCTACTGATGCTACTGTACTGACTGATGCTACTGTACTGACTGAAGCTACTGATGCTACTGTACTGACTGATGCTACTGTACTGACTGAAGCTACTGTACTGACTGATGCTACTGAAGCTACTGTACTGACTGATGCTACTGTACTGACTGATGCTACTGAAGCTACTGTACTGACTGAAGCTACTGATGCTACTGTACTGACTGATGCTACTGAAGCTACTGTACTGACTGATGCTACTGTACTGACTAAAGCTACTGTACTGACTGATGCTACTGTACTGACTGAAGCTACTGATGCTACTGTACTGACTGATGCTACTGATGCTACTGTACTGACTGATGCTACTGTACTGACTGATGCTACTGTACTGACTGATGCTACTGATGCTACTGTACTGACTGATGCTACTGTACTGACTGATGCTACTGATGCTACTGTACTGACTGATGCTACTGTACTGACTGAAGCTACTGATGCTACTGTACTGACTGATGCTACTGTACTGACTGATGCTACTGATGCTACTGTACTGACTGATGCTACTGTACTGACTGAAGCTACTGATGCTACTGTACTGACTGATGCTACTGTACTGACTGAAGCTACTGTATCTTCTGGCTTCAGCCTGTTGACACTTACAGAGATTAAGATACAAATGAGCTTTTGTACAATGTAGAGAAGTACAAGTCTGTGCTGCGTTCAAGTACGAGACATGTTCAGGATTTAGAAGCGCTGCGTCATCAGAATGTCTCTTGATGAATCACTTTTTATGATAAGAATATGAACACTTTTCCATATTAAGTCTCCGTCTTGTTCCAACAGCTGATCATGTCTGACTAAAATGTATCACAGAGACACAAAACTCTTCAAGTGAGGAAGGAAGGACCAAACGTTTGACATGTTGATCTGATAAATCACCTCCACGATGAGCCCGTTGCTACATATTAAAGCCTCGTTCAGACCGCGGGCCCAAAGGCTTTTCTTCATCCTGGAACTGAAGTGAGCCTCCGTTGGTTAGCCGTTAGCCGTTAGCCGTTAGCGGTGCTGCTAACGTTACTAGCTCTCCTCTGATTGGTTGTTTACAATGAAACATGATCAGAGATCAGAGACTATAACACATGTTCTACTGAGTCAGTCAACTTTATTTACACTCTGATGGTTAACGTTAACCATCACAGTGTAAATAAAGTTTAACGTTAACCATCAGAGTGTAAGTAAGGTTTAACGTTAAACTTTATTTACACTGTGATGGTTAACGTTAAACTTTATTTACACTCTGATGGTTAACGTTAAAACTTTATTTACACTGTGATGGTTAACGTTAAACTTTATTTACACTCTGATGGTTAACGTTAAAACTTTATTTACACTGTGATGGTTAACAGTAAACTTTATTTACACTCTGATGGTTAACAGTAAACTTTATTTACACTGTGATGGTTAACGTTAAAACTTTATTTACACTGATGGTTAACGTTAAAACTTTATTTACACTGTGATGTTAACGATAAAACTTTATTTACACTGTGATGGTTAACGTTAAACTTTATTTACACTGTGATGGTTAACGATAAACTTTATTTACAATGTGATGGTTAACGTCAAAACTTTATTTACACTGTGATGGTTAACGATAAAACTTTATTTACACTCTGATGGTTAACGTGAAAACTTTATTTATACTGTGATGGTTGACGTTAAAACTTTATTTACACTCTGATGGTTAACGTTAAAACTTTATTTACACTGATGGTTAACGATAAACTTTATTTACACTGTGATGGTTAACGATAAACTTTATTTACACGCTGATGGTTAACGATAAACTTTATTTACACTGTGATGGTTAACGATAAAACTTTATTTACACGCTGATGGTTAGCGTTAAGGCGGGGACGAGCTGGTCTTGATGTGCGTCCTGTGGCGGCGTTGTATTCTGGCTCCACCTCATCTCTTCATGAACTTTGAGGTAAACGCACCTCGACTGTCACGTGATCTCCTCCATGTTGATGTGACGCCGTTATAAACAAACAAACATAATATCATGCTAATCACGTTGTTTTATTGATTATTACTGATGCAATTCAAGCTGGACTTTTTAATTTGCCAGATCATGTCACAGTGACAAGTACCAGTTCAGGTTTACACACTGGACCGGACCTGTACAAAGTCACAGTTTGTGTGCGTAACTTTGTGCAGATTAAAATCCAGACCTCCACCTCCCATCAGGGACGTTCAGCTCCAACCGAGAATCACACTCCAAACTTTCCCATTGAACTCCTCTCTCACACTCTGCATGGCTGAGCAGACCTGATTACCTTTTCACTGCAGTCGCTTTAGCCGTTATCTCTACCGCTTCAGCTGTGTGTGTGTGTGTGTGTGTGTGTGTGTGTGTGTGTGTGTGTGTGTGTGTGTGCTTGCATGGCGCAGTATGCAGAGTTCTGCCCTGCAGTGTACAAATGTCCTGCAGCTCTTTGCCCTGCTGATGGCTACTAGTCGGGCCAGTGTGTGTGTGTGTGTGTGTGTGTGTGTGTGTGTGTGTTGGAGAGAGGGGCGAGTGAGGTAACGTTGGGTTTAATGTGAGCTTTCAGCCCCTCTTCCAATAACAAAAAGGTGCTTATGTTTTTAGCCAATCGGTTCCACTGCGACCAGAGACGGGTTCCTGTTTTTTTCTATTCAACAAATAAATGAATGAAGTGATTTTGAGTAAAGCCAATTGGAGCCACTTTTTCAGGCTCAGAGGTTTCTGTTGTTTGGGTAGAAGCCGGGCCAACTGGGGTGAGAGCCAAACCAGGTAGAGGTAGGAGGCATGCACACATTTCAAGGAAGTTAACTTTTTACACGCACGCGCACACACACACACACACACACACACACACACACACACACACACACACACACACACACACACACACAGACTTCTCTGAATTCGTCGGTGTTTGTCTCATTCTGGTCTTCATCCCTCAACAAAACTTTGAATCATAGTTTGAGTCTGAATTTTGAGGTTTGGTTTGAACTCTTCCTCACCGAGCTCTCGTCGTGACGACCATCACATCTGTTTAGACGACGTAATGTCAGCTCCACCAAAGATGTCGTGGTTGAGACCGAAGGAAGAAGAGGCTGCAGATCGTCTTCCTCACCCTGAGCACACACGGAGGGTGTTTTCACACTTTGGGGAGTTTCATTTAATTTGTTTCACACCTGAGTGTGTTTTCCCCGAGAGACCGGAGCTGATATAACCTCGACCAAGAAGTCTCTGAACGCTCCACTGAACGAGACACTTCACACTTAATCGACCTGATTTCGTTAATGGAAACTTCACGCAGTTAAAAGTCTGTAGTGCGGCCGTTCATATTCCAGCAGTGACATGCAGACGTTCATGCTCGCAGCAGAAACACAGACCTGTTGTTCTACGGCTGCTCTGCTAACGTGCTAACGTGCTAACAGACACACAGACGGTTCTTATGATGTCCTACAAAAAAGTTACACATTTTTCCTACAAAAGTCCAGCAACACGTGATGAGTTCCGCTCCTTACATGCATACAGTCTGTTTAAAATGCACGTGTTTGGATATCTAGGAAGTAAAGCAGATTATTATTCGTAGGTATATTAAAAATATAAATATTAAAACCTTGATGTGGGAGCTCTCCTCCGTGGGACTCTGGGTTGCTGGACCTTCTCACCTGAACATCTCCGTTGACGTGGACCAACACCAGCACGTTGCACCCATGCAGCGTCCCAGTGCATCTCTGTGCATGTAGACAGACCACCAGCCGTGTCAGATGTTCTAGTGTTTGACTAACAGGAACCTGCGTTACCTCACCTGACTCACCTGACCTCATCATAGATACAAAACAAACGTATTCATTAGAAAGCAGATGAGTTGTTCGTGTGACCTCCTGTAGTTACCTGAACCCTGGCATCAGGAGGTCCTCCAGCACCGGAGCCCGCTAGTTTCTGGGTCTGTGGCTTTAATGAAGCCGGCGGGTGCAGCGTGCCGTGAGCTCTGTGCTTGATGGGAACCGTGTGGCCACAGCGCATGGAGGGTAGACGTCAATCCATCCGATGTGTGTGTGGGCCGCGACCTCGCCCAACCTGCCGCTGACTGAACCCATGAAACGGGAAACAGCCGTCATCACGGGTACCGAGCCGCCGCATCGATGAGACGAACCTGACGAGTATCTTTGGATCGTTGAACTTGAGAAAACGTCTCTTTACTTCATAATGATGTCGACGTCC
Organism: Lycodopsis pacificus; assembly: GCA_028022725.1. Classification (NCBI taxonomy): domain Eukaryota; kingdom Metazoa; phylum Chordata; class Actinopteri; order Perciformes; family Zoarcidae; genus Lycodopsis; species Lycodopsis pacificus. Next base: position 19,974,756 of record CM051708.1, read on the forward strand.
TCTGAGGCTTCACACGACTCTGAGCACCAGGGGAGAATGATCCGGTGTCCTGATGAGGAAGAGCTCATTCCCAAATAATCACACGTACAGATGATAAGTCTTCTGTTCTCAGCTTTCTGGTTTCATTTCCACCCAAATTAGACAACAAATGAATGAACTTAAAGCTGCTGATTCAGCAATTATCCTGAGAAATGAAGTTCTGCTTCTCTCATTGTTTTTTATTCCTTCACAATAATTTGTTTAATCGAGACGTTTGATTGTCTGCAGCCTTTCAGTGTGTGAAACGTGTTCTTTGTGTTGTCTGTAAATGAACGGTGACGGTCACACGCACAGAAATCACACACACAGGAATAAAACGTGCGTTTTGTCTTCCAGTAAAACAAACATTCAAAGCGTGTTTTAAGTCGTCTGCTCAACATGTCGGCGGCGTCCACAGGTCCACATGTGACGGCTGTTCTCTGGGGACGGCTTGATTACAGGCTATCATTGTGTGTGTGTGTGTGTGTGTGTGTGTGTGTGTGTGTGTGTGTGTGTGTGTGTGTGTGTGTGTGTGTGTGTGTGTTTCATCCGGCTAGCTGTCATTGTGAGCCTCTCCCTGATTCTCTCTCGTCTTTCTGTCTCATCAATTCCACTTTATTTCTGTCGAACTCGATTCAGGTTTTGTTTCTACAGAAAACAAACAAGTCACACGAACGCAGCTGAACAGCTGAGTTATGTGCAGAAGATAAAGAGCAGATTTACATAAATGCATCTGCTGGCGTTACACTGAGCAACAACGTAAAGAACACAACGGTTTGTTGTGGATCACGATTAAAAACAATCACAATAAGTTGACCGTGGTGGATCTGAGATCAGGATAATCGTGATTATCATTATTTCAGATTGTTTGCACATTTGAATGACTAACGATAATATTGTGCGTTTAAAATAGTTTGTTTTTCACCAAACATGATGTTCGCAAACAAAAGATGCGTTTTTTATATGATGAAATAAATATCAGGTGAAGTGCTTCCAGCATATTCAGATGATGACATTGTGAACTGCTGTCACTGAGCCGGCAACGAGACCAACGTGACAGAAACACGACATTCACAAGCACATGTTCACGCCCACTCATTCATACCCCCCCCCCCCCCCCCCAGGCAGCAGGGTCTATAGTAACAGGCTTACGCTCCTGACAGCCTTATGCTGGCTGCTGGTTATTCTAATTGGATTAGGTTGCAGATAAGCTCGGTGCCAGTAAGACTCTTAAAGTCTCAATCCGTGGTCCACAGTCGGCGCCAGCCATCCGCACTCCCTCCTCTTCCTCCTCTTCCTCCTCTCCCTCCTCTCCCTCCTCTTCCTCCTCTCCCTCCTCTTCCTCCTCTCCCTCCTCTCCCTCCTCTTCCTCCTCCTCGTCCTCCTCCTCGTCCTCCTCCTCCTTCTGCTCCTCCTCCTCGTCCTCCTCCTCCTCCCCCTGCTGCTCCTCCTGCTCCTCCTCTTTGTTGGGAACCGCTGGTCTGAATCTCCCAGCATGCAGCGGGAGATGAATGTCCGGCGGTGGGGAGTGATGGGAACGCTCTGTGATCATTCAGCTCATCGGTTCAACGGAAGCTTCTTGATGACATGAACGTGTGAGCTGAGGAGTGACTGACTGCAGAAGCAGGTGATGAATGGTTTCTCCTTCACGTGTTAGCATGCTGACCGCAGTGATGGATGGCTGACAGGAGATGATGAGGTGTTCTTCGTCTCTAAGCCCCTCCCCCCTCGCTGACTGTTCCCTGTGAAGCGTGCACACCCGGCATGTCAGCCGGTGTTCGATATATTCCAAAAGAGACGAGCAGATTTATGGAACGATAGTTCTGAGACATCAAAGCGAAGTAAACAGAAAGGATGTAGTTCCATCCTCTAAACCTCGCCAGTCATCGCACATCGTTACCGCGGGGCATTGTGCATCACTGACGGCTGATACGCGGCTGATTTAAAACGTGTTTTTGGTTCCCGTGGTTTGCAAAAACTCACAACGCCAACTGATTTGCAGGCGACTGGTTGATCAGGATGGAGCCACTCGGCTGCAGGCGTCCGCTCGTAACCCTGTTGTCTGTTGAAGACGTCCTGACTGCAGCGTTGGGAAACGATGTTGAACATATTCATACTTTACAGGGAGAAAGGTTCTCAGCGCTCCAGCTGTTTTCTATGTTTTACTGGAGGCACAAATTAGGGACTTGAGTACTGACACAGGCTCGCTCTGGCAGATGGCTTGCTGGTAATTTCCCACTATGCTCCGGGGTTTCCCTGAACGTCGTGAGGTAAACACCGGACCAGCTGTGTCCCACAGAGACGTCACCCGACTCCCCCGAACACTCACTCAGCCATCACACCGCTCGTGTTCACTTCTCTTATCTCCCGACCTCGTATTCACCGAGCAACAAATCACATTTTATCCTGATGCATCCTGGGAGAAAAACACCGTTAGAAGTGATTACCCCCCCCCCCCCCCACGATCCACCAACGCACTCATTTACTGCTCCATCGTGTTCTCAGACTCTAAAAGGAACCCTCCCATCTGAGAATCAATCCAGCATCAGACCTCCTCAGACTGAAGGGGTTTAAAGACCAGGAGGGAGGGAGGGGAGGAGAGAGAGAGACTCTTGTCAGACGAGGAGAAGCTGTAGAAAGAACAGGGTGAGGGAGGTCTGTGAAGAGCGGGGGAGAGATTGATGCTCCGATGAAAACAAAGCTGGCGCTCGTTCCTCTCGTTGGTTCTCGCCCTCCATTTCTGTCACCGCTCTCTCCTTTATTTATTTTCTCTCCTTTATTTATTTTCTCTCCTTCTCGGGTTTTTATTTCGGGCTGTTTGAAATCCTGCTGATTCAGTCGCTCCTCTGTTCTCGTCTCTCCATCACCAGCTTCTTTTAGTTCTCTCTCTCTCTCAAGTTGTCTTTTCTGTTGTTTCCATTTCTTCGTCTCCGTCCGCGGCCCCTTCATCTCTTCATCCCTTCATCTCTTCATCTCTTCATCTCTTCATCCCTTCATCCCTCCTCTTCAGTTTGAGCTCATCGACGTGCTGATGTCAGAGTTCTTCTGCACACGTCCACCTCGGTGATTTACCTCCAAATAACCAAACGAGTGTTTTATTCCCGGCTGTGGGTCCGTCGGCGTACATGTGTTGAGGGTCGTCATGTCGTCATGCTGAACACTGATAAATGGATGCAGAAGAACATCGAGGTGTTTTTGGCTTACTGCATTTGAAGTAGTATGTATTTTAAATCCTATGTTTTGCAGGTACAGTACACAGCATGGGGACGTTGCACCTCGGTCTTGTCTGCAGGTCTCTCACATTGTAAACGAGAGGACGGGTTCATGGGACATGGAGGCAAAACAGCAAAACACTCAAATCAACACGTCGTCGTCACGACAGCTGACAGATGATTATCGATCGCTTTGATAGCGGCGTCACAATCGATATTTCACCTGGAGTGTCTGTGTGTGTGTGTGTGTGTGTGTGTGTGTGTGTGTGTGTGTGTGTGTGTGTGTGTGTGTGTGTGTGTGTGTGTGTGTGTGTGTGTGTGTGTGTGTGTGTGTGTAAATCACAGCGCGTCTCATGGATTCCTGCTTTAAGAGCCTCGTGATGGATCGCCTCTGATTCGTCCTGCGGTCAGCGAGCGAGATGGAGAACCCGACTCCTAACGAGCCGCCTGAGACTCACCGCGTGATAATTATGAAGTGTGTGTGTGTGTGTGTGTGTGTGTGTGAGTGTGTGTGTGTAATGCGGCTAACATGGCTGCAGTGTTTGCTTCGCGGCTCAGACACGCGACGGTGACGCCTGTTCTCGTCTTTCTTGCAGCTTCAGTTCTTCTTCTTCTTCGTCTTCTGATCCGTTTTCTTCGTAGTTCGGAGGACTTTGAGAAATCCGGGTAAAGAACACATCACACGTGCTGCATCAGTCAACACATCTCCAGTATTTATTCTCCTGCTGGTGATTAATAAGCACGTCGATGCTGCACATAAATATGCTGCATCTGAACCAGTTCACCATGCAGGAGGAGGATGCGTCTGCTATAGCGCTGTAATATACGAGCGGCAGTAACCGGATGACATTTACATGCTTCGGTGTGTCAGGCGGTATCACGGCGCCGCTGCCTCCACATCTCCACAAACGATGAAAGCACATGTGAGATGAAGAGGATCTTCATACCCAGCTCACACTGAGACTTCTCTAAAGGGATCGTGTTGCTCTGAAGACGTCTGTAACTTCATGCAAATATAGAAAACACAGCTCGTTCATGCTTCTTCCTGGATGTGGAGCTCTTTAGTTGTTTCTTAATGAGATAAGAAGCTAAAATAATAAAAGCAGAAAATATATTAGAAACTATAAAAGTAATTAAGCAGAATGCAATCAGCGGTGGGACGTGTAAATCCGCTTTATTGCAATTACATGAGAGTGAATGGGTGTGAAATGTGGCAACGAGCAAGTATAAATTACCCAGAGTGCAGTGCAGGGGTTTGCCAGCAGATGTTGGGTTCCGTTAGCCGGAGCTGCTCCTCAGTCTAACGGCTCCGCGGGCTTTATTTTGGCAATAGTTTAGATTTAAAGCAGAAAAGGAGACGAGTCGTCATGACTCAGCTTTCTGAGCGGCGACAACAGCAAAATACTTCCTCTCGGCTTTTCCCCAAACCTGCAGCGAGCTGACCCGACTCCGTCCTCCTCTGCAGGTAATTCAACAGAACTCGTCTCAAAGTCTGACGGAGACGATGACGGTAATCATCCTTCATCGCTTTCACACGTTAAAAGACAAACTAACGGACTGTGAGCAGCACTTTCCCGGCCTCCATCTGCCCTGACAAAGGTTGCCCAGATCTCCCTCGGTGGGACGACTCGCTCAGCAACATTCTTAATGGCAGCACTTTGAATAATTCATTGTGTTGCACGCTGGCTGTGTGAGACCGTTGTCTGATCTCTGGCTGCTCTCAGGCCTGTTCGTACGAGAACATGTCCTGCTGTTGTTCTGCGTTATGGATTCCTGTCTTTGGTCATCTGAAGACATTCTATATTTTTTAAATAATAATTGCTCTGGTCTCAGAGCATCTTACCAGGAAGTTTATAACGTACCATAAACATCCGTATATTGTGTTATAATGTGTATTATCATCGTTATTAGCACTCATACATATTCAAAATGCTTCATGACAATACTCCTCAGACATTGTATGATCAGCTATAAGGTATGTATCATAATACTTCATAACATCCGGTCATTCACTGACGTGTTTTGCAATGATCAAATTATTCTAATCGTCATAGTTGTACATTATTATATTTTCACAATGGATTACAATCACTGGAACATCGTGATGATATGTTTCTCTAAGTTTGCTTTCAGAAAAGTCAAGTTTAAAGTTTGCATCTTCACTTCCTGTCTGTGATCTGTAGTTTGAGGGTCTCTCTTCACTTCCTGTCTGTGATCTGTAGTTTGATCGTCTCTCTCCACTTCCTGTCTGTGATCTGTAGTTTGATCGTCTCTCTTCACTTCCTGTCTGTGATCTGTAGTTTGATCGTCTCTCTCCACTTCCTGTCTGTGATCTGTAGTTTGAGGGTCTCTCTTCACTTCCTGTCTGTGATCTGTAGTTTGATCGTCTCTCTCCACTTCCTGTCTGTGATCTGTAGTTTGATCGTCTCTCTTCACTTCCTGTCTGTGATCTGTAGTTTGATCGTCTCTCTTCACTTCCTGTCTGTGATCTGTAGTTTGATCGTCTCTCTTCACTTCCTGTCTGTGATCTGTAGTTTGAGCGTCTCTCTTCACTTCCTGTCTGTGATCTGTAGTTTGAGCGTCTCTCTTCACTTCCTGTCTGTGATCTGTAGTTTGAGCGTCTCTCTTCACTTCCTGTCTGTGATCTGTAGTTTGAGCGTCTCTCTTCACTTCCTGTCTGTGATCTGTAGTTTGAGCGTCTCTCTTCACTTCCTGTCTGTGATCTGTAGTCTGAGCGTCTCTCTTCACTTCCTGTCTGTGATCTGTAGTTTGATCGTCTCTCTTCACTTCCTGTCTGTGATCTGTAGTCTGAGCGTCTCTCTTCACTTCCTGTCTGTGATCTGTAGTTTGATCGTCTCTCTTCACTTCCTGTCTGTGATCTGTAGTTTGATCG
>CM051708.1:19985878-20000878 GCA_028022725.1 Lycodopsis pacificus
CGTCTCCTGAGGAACACACCGCGCTGCTGGAGGTTTGTTCCATCTGTTTCCAACAATGTGCCGAATCCTCCGTGAGTTCAAAGGAAGCGTGTGAGTCGTGTCTCCTTCAGCGGGATGAATGCGCTGCATCTCAAACCCTGAACTGATCTCATGAGCTGCTGTTTCATTCCTCTCATCAGCGCTGTTGACTGATCTAAACTGCTCTGTGACTCTGAGATGAAGTTAAAGAAACGAGGCTTTGACAGCGACCGTCGCTGACGAGCGACTCACGTTAGCCGCCGACTCCGGCTGCATTATTCTGCTGATGTCTGTTATTTGTGTTCTCTGAAACAAGTTCAGTGAAGGATGTAAATCTGCAGCTTTAACGTGAGGGATCACGCTAATGTCCCTTAAATATGAGGCAGCTCTGATCATTATGTTGAATAAGATCAATCACGACATCTTCAATCCTCAGCTTCACAGAATCAGACCTGAGAAGTGCTGCATGAACAGTAAAGCACCTCCTGCACTGGATCACTTCATAACGTACATTACAGCAGCACTGGTCCTCTCGATGTAGAGTTACAGCACACGCACCAAACTCAACCAGCGTCGTCTTTTATGACTTGATTATTTTATCACCAACAATGAAACACTTTGAGCAAACCACACATCAGCAGTGCTGTACTGGTGGAAGGACAGAAACACATCCTGGTACCTGAACGCAACGCTCAGTTTTAAAATGTCAGTGTGGTTTAGGTTCAAATCAGGCGACCATAAAGCAGGGGATGCTTTAGGGCGGGGCTACACGGAATGAATGAAAACATGATAAAAGAGAAACCGAGGGGTGAATGTGACGTAACTTCCTGAATCCAGCAACACATCCGGTGAACATGCACATCATTTCTTTGGTGGTTGTTGGATTTTTTCGGAGTAAACATGGACCTGGGTGGTGCTCGGGTGCCGGTAAGATGGTGTTGCCGTGCCGACCAGCAGCCCCTCCTCCTCCTCCTCCTCCTCCTCCTCCTCCTCCTCCTCCTCCTCCTCCTCCTCCTCCTCCTCCTCCTCCTCCTCCTCCTCCTGAAGTCCTTCCAGCTCTCCGTATAAATAGCAGCGTTCAAGGCGTTTTGAAACGAGTCCAGCTCGGCCTGTTCTGCCCGATGCAGCGAATTCATCCATTATGTACGAGACGTGCACGGGTCCCTCGTCAACGTGCACACACACACACACACACGTGCACACACACGCACACACGCACACACACAGTGATTCTAAGTAGGCATACATGCATACAAACAAAAGCACAATCAGTGATGAATGCAAACGTATTTCTCTCTCTCTGTCTCCCTGTCTTTCTCTTACACACTCCTACACACACGCACACACACACACACACACTCCTACACACACGCACACACACTCCTACACACACGCACACACACTCCTACACACACGCACACACACACGCGCACGCACTCCTACACACACACACACACACGCACACACACTCCTACACACACGCACACACACTCCTACACACACGCACACACACACGCGCACGCACTCCTACACACACACACACACACACACACACACACACTCCTACACACACGCACACACACTCCTACACACACACACACACTCACACACATCCATGCTCTGACCACATGTCAGTGGATGCGTAGCAACAACCCTTCTGCTTGTGTTTTGGTCAGTAACACATCATTTATTTAGTGTTTTTATGTTCAGAGTGTTGCAGTACGAGCGCTGTTTGAAATGCATAATACACACACACACACACACACTTACTGCCAGACATACATGAGTATTTCCCGCTCCCTGCGGAGCGCTGAGGCCTCTGAACTGAACCCTCCGTCTGGATAGCGTGTCACAGACATCAGAATGAATATTTGAATCGCAGATCACAGTTCAGAGTTTATTTACTTGCAGATAAAAATAAAAAATAGATAAACCACACGGTGGGGGGGGGGCACAGTGCGTGGGAGATGAAGCGCCGGCGGGCTTAACTGAGTTCCCGACCTCAGAGGAAACAAAGTCAAGACGACAACACCGCAGAGGATTCCCTCGCTGAGGAGATCAGTGCTGCCGCCGCTGAGCAAGGCACCGACAGCTCGTGTGCTCTGGAGGACATGCTCAGTGGTTCTCCACACGGATGGAAACACTCTGACTAATGGCTGTATGTCCTCAAGATCAACTACTGGTGAGCAGATTGACCCCTGACCTCTCCTCCAGCACCACGCTCTGGACACGATGAGTTCAGAGCTTCTTAAATGATTTTTGTGTCTCTATGTAGCCTATGTCTGTCTCTTTGTAGTTGTTGTGTGTCTCTATGTAGCCTACGTCTGTCTCTTTGTAGTTGTTTTGTGTCTCTATGTAGCCTACATCTGTCTCTTTGGAGTTGTTTTGTGTCTCTATGTAGCCTACGTCTGTCTCTTTGAAGTTGTTTTGTGTCTCTATGTAGCCTACGTCTGTCTCTTTGTAGTTGTGTTATGTCTCTATGTAGCCTACGTCTGTCTCTTTGTAGTCTATTTGTAGTTGTTTTGTGTCTCTATGTAGCCTACATCTGTCTCTTTGTAGTTGTTTTGTGTCTATGTAGCCTACGTCTGTCTCTTTGTAGTTGTTTTGTGTCTATGTAGCCTACGTCTGTCTCTTTGTAGTTGTGTTATGTCTCTATGTAGCCTACGTCTGTCTCTTTGTAGTCTCTTTGTAGTTGTTTTGTGTCCATGTAGCCTACGTCTGTCTCTTTGTAGTTGTTTTGTGTCTCTATGTAGCCTATGTCTGTCTCTTTGTAGTTGTTTTGTGTCTATGTAGCCTACGTCTGTCTCTTTGTAGTTGTTTTGTGTCTCTATGTAGCCTACGTCTGTCTCTTTGTAGTTGTTTTGTATCTCTATGTAGCCTACGTCTGTCTCTTTGTAGTTGTTTTGTGTCTCTATGTAGCCTACGTCTGTCTCTTTGTAGTTGTTTTGTGTCTATGTAGCCTATGTCTGTCTCTTTGTAGTTGTTTTGTGTCTATGTAGCCTACGTCTGTCTCTTTGTAGTTGTGTTATGTCTCTATGTAGCCTACGTCTGTCTCTTTGTAGTCTCTTTGTAGTTGTTTTGTGTCCATGTAGCCTACGTCTGTCTCTTTGTAGTTGTTTTGTGTCTCTATGTAGCCTATGTCTGTCTCTTTGTAGTTGTTTTGTGTCTATGTAGCCTACGTCTGTCTCTTTGTAGTTGTTTTGTGTCTCTATGTAGCCTACGTCTGTCTCTTTGTAGTTGTTTTGTATCTCTATGTAGCCTACGTCTGTCTCTTTGTAGTTGTTTTGTCTCTATGTAGCCTACGTCTGTCTCTTTGTAGTTGTTTTGTGTCTCTATGTAGCCTATGTCTGTCTCTTTGTAGTTGTTTTGTGTCTATGTAGCCTACGTCTGTCTCTTTGTAGTTGTTTTGTGTCTATGTAGCCTACGTCTGTCTCTTTGTAGTTGTGTTATGTCTCTATGTAGCCTACGTCTTTCTCTTTGTAGTCTCTTTGTAGTTGTTTTGTGTCTATGTAGCCTACGTCTGTCTCTTTGTAGTTGTTTTGTGTCTCTATGTAGCCTATGTCTGTCTCTTTGTAGTTGTTTTGTGTCTATGTAGCCTACGTCTGTCTCTTTGTAGTTGTTTTGTGTCTCTATGTAGCCTACGTCTGTCTCTTTGTAGTTGTTTTGTCTCTATGTAGCCTACGTCTGTCTCTTTGTAGTTGTTTTGTGTCTCTATGTAGCCTACGTCTGTCTCTTTGTAGTTGTGTTATGTCTCTATGTAGCCTACGTCTGTCTCTTTGTAGTTGTGTTATGTCTCTATGTAGCCTACGTCTGTCTCTTTGTAGTTTTGTGTCTCTATGTAGCCTACGTCTGTCTCTTTGTAGTTGTGTTATGTCTCTATGTAGCCTACGTCTGTCTCTTTGTAGTTGTTTTGTGTCTATGTAGCCTACGTCTGTCTCTTTGTAGTTGTTTTGTGTTTATGTAGCCTACGTCTGTCTCTTTGTAGTTGTTTTGTGTCTCTATGTAGCCTACGTCTGTCTCTTTGTAGTTGTTTTGTCTCTATGTAGCCTATGTCTGTCTCTTTGTAGTTGTTATGTCTCTATGTAGCCTATGTCTGTCTCTTTGTAGTTGTTTTGTGTCTCTGTGTAGCCTACGTCTGTCTCTTTGTAGTTGTTTTGTGTCTCTATGTAGCCTACGTCTGTCTCTTTGTGCCCTGTGGGTGTCTCTTTGTAGTTGTTTTGATCGTTTGTTTCTTTGTGCCCTGTGGGTGTCTCTTTGATCTTTTTTGTGTCATCTCTTTGTGTCTCTTTGTAGTTGTTTTGCTCTCTTTTTTGTAGTAATTGTATCTCTTTGTGTCTCCTTGTAGTCTTGTTTCTCTCTCTGTAGTTTTTATCTCTTGTTTCTAATCTGTTTGTGTGTTTCTGTAATTGTTTGAGTCTCTTTGTAGTTGTTTACGTTTCTTTGCCCTCTTGCTGGTTGGTTGGTGTCTCTTTGTTTCCGTCAGTAATCCATCCGTGCTGCTCGTAGATGTCTCGTGATCGCAGCAGACAGAGAACCTGCAGTACGAACTGAACGAGTGTTCGTGCTCCTGTCACTCTTCACTTCCTCTGTCTCAGCAGCCTTTTGTCCGGCACTCTGGTTTCACATTTAAAACGGCAACAGAGAAGAAGAGAGCTGTTAGCTGTTGAATATCGGTCTTTTATTGGCTTCCTCATTGAATTAACATTTAACATTTCTCATTATGTCGATCCTTTTACCCGAGGCACCTCGGGGTTTAATGAGGGCGGTCATAATTAGCCAGGGTTCCCTGAACGCATCGCAGAGAACGTCTTAATGTCAGAACGCTCTTTATTTAACCTGCAGGAAATACAAGTCATCGATTACACTGAACCTCTGGAACTCTGTCTTTGTTTTAAAGAGACTTTCTAACACGTACTTCTTTGGTCTATTGATAATAAATCAAGCGAGTTGATGTTCGTTCCTCCGATTTCAAGTAAAACTGATTCAATGTCACCAGGAATCTTTGCCGCTCAGAGTTCTGTCTTGTTTTTCTCATGTTCTGCAGCAGATGTGATGCAAACACCTCGAAGCCCACTGAGCTGAAAACAAAGCGTGAGATGAGTTCAGATTCTACGGTTTACAGAAGGTTTGTCTCTGCAGCCATCTGTGGGAGAGATGAAGCCCTTTGTATCGGATATCACTGTGATCATGACTCCTCGGGCCATGGAGGTGGAAACCCGACTGTTGTGCTCTTATGTCGGAGCTCAGGTTCAAAGTGTGAAACATATCTCAGCGGTTCCACGTACAGCGCTGTCGCACGCTGTCTACTGTCAACTCTTCTTCACCGAGTCAACAAGCGATGAGCGGTTCTAGAAAACGCTGCAAACAAAGACCTTTCTCTGCACTAGTTGATCTGAACTCAAGGTGCCTGACTCACCCCAACGAAGGAATATAATACATACTCGTTATTCTACTGAAGGAAATGTACCTTGAACCTAAATAACATGCGATAACAACGGATCGTCCACTCGTGCCGTTCCCTCGTTCCTTCCTGACCTCTCGAGTGTGAGAAGGCGTCGTCGTCGTCGTGCTCGTACGCTCGCCTCTCTTCCAGATGCAAAGTGCAGCGTTTCTTTCTGCTGACTTCTCGTTGGCGCCGTACCTGCCTCGCTGTGGGAGGAGGCCGGTGAAATATGTGTTTGTGTGACGGATGTGACGGATGTGACCCGGCCGCCTGCTGACTCAGCGCGTATACCGTCGACTTCACAGAACACAAGAACCTGATTCTGATTCAAATCCTGCACGTTTAGGAATTCAAGGAAAATATGTGAATTGAATAATTTAAATATTGTATAACATGAATTAAATTGAAAAAACATACATTTAAAATCATGAATATATTAAATAAATGCACTTTTGTGCAATTGCGTAGATGAAGGAAACGTTCTTGTAGAAAACAATATAATTGAATGATTAGTTATGTTGAACCAGGAGGTCAGATTCAGTATATCTCCACCAGGTTTTACATCTCAAGCGTTTTCATCGAAAACCCCCAGAATCCCTCAGCTCCTCGAGTTACAATCATCAGCAGCTCAAAGGTTTGGGATCCATCATTGAACGGTTTAACGGTGGAGGCGTGTGATGTCATCAGCTGATATCCACGTCTGTGTGTTGCCTAACAGCAGCCGTGAGTCCCCTTCTGTCTTCGTCAGTCATTGAAATCATTGAGAGAAAGTCCCAGTCTGACACGGGAATGTTTCAGAACACCTTTCTGTACACATGAGAGAAACCAACTCTCCAGATGTGGTGAAACCCTCATTCGATATTTCACAGCTTCACAGACGAGAGCGACTCCACGACGGACGGAATCAAACGCTCGCTCGGCGATCGTTACCGACTTTAATGTCCCGGATCCGTCTTTGTTGGCCCTCCGGTCCACCCGGACTCTGATCCCCGTCATTAAACCCTGAGTGCCTCCTCCAGAGTTTCCCTCCGCTCACACTTCACCCTCCGGCTGTCGGCGCTTTGAGTGTCTCGGCTCCGTCCCGCTGCTCCACGATCACCGCCGTACACGAGCAGGTTCGTAATGACAAGTTGATCCGTTATTCAGCTGTGACATCAGCAGCTCCGTCCGGTAAACACCGTCTCCACTTCCTCTCGTCCTGTCTTCACTTCATTCATCAGGATTAAACGAATGCATGAAGCTGAAGATGACCTCTGACCCCGCACCGTCTCCGTCTGACGGATCAGAAACACGACCTCTCCGAAGCCCTTTTTGTTCGGGAGAAATGCTCAAGTTGCTTTGTGGTTGCCGTGTTGCCTGCAACTGACCCTTTGCTAAGTCCCGCCCATTGAACGTGTAGACAGGTGGAGCAACCAGCTCAGACCAGGATCCCACAGCTGCCCGGTTCTGCTCCTCAGACTCTCCCCAGTGGTTCCAGATGTTCGTCACGTTCTGGTCCGGTGCGTTTGGAGCTCGTCATGCTTTAAGGTGTCATCGCGACACGTTGATGGTGCAGTGAGAGCGCGTGGGCTCCGTGCTGACGTAGCTCTGACAGCGTGACTCGAGCAGCAGATCATGAATTCTTCTTAAAGACGGAGAATATGAAAAATATCCGGTTTCTCTTTGGACCGCAAAATAAAAGTGGAGAGTCTTTTGGCGTGGAAGAACTTTAATGTCCAGACCTCAACCCCGTCCAACACCTTTAACATGAAGCAGACCTGATCCCCCACATTGGACCTCCATGATGCATGTTCAACATCTGCTGGAACAGATTCCCGTCTGTTGGTCTTTCCCTCTATGCATGCAGTTCTTCTCCCGTCCCTCCTCTCTATGCTCTCTCCTCCGTCTCCTCCGTCTCCTCCGTCTCCTCCGTCTCCTCGCTTGTTTCCCGTCAGGACCGATCAAACCGAGCCGAGTGTGACGAGCAACCACAGAGTTTCATGAAGGAGCTCAGTGCTGCAGCCGCTGGGTGAACACATCACGGTGGGACCGGAGCCTCCAGAGGACCCCTGAGCTGAAGCCGGGGACTCTGCACCACAGGGGGGACGCTGGTAGACCAGCATCACAGACGATCACATTCTGTTTATTCGTGAACAACATGACTTTGTCGTGAACAGCTGCTTTTCTCAAGACATTAAAAACGGATGAAAAAGAAGTTCATTTCAGGTCTCAAACAGTTTCCTCCTTTTGGAACGAGTAATAATATTTCATATCTCTGACTGACGTTGATCCCAAATGTCAAACCTAAAAAAAGAAAAGTCATTTTCCTGCTGGCATCAAAGTGCCGAGGTGTATCGTCACCTTGAACGCAGCCCGTTCTGTGTCTGCCACTCAGACGTGAACTAATGAAAGAATGACGCGCTCGCTGCCGACCCGCCGACCCGCCGTGTCTCTCGTCCCGCTTCACACCTGCTGCTGCAGCAGAACATTCCACTCGGCGGATTCTTCTCCGCTGAGCTCGGAGTTGAACCGCTGCAGCTGGTAAAACTTCCTGCAACACTTTTCTCTCATAACAGCAATTATCCCCGTTGAACGTAACACCGGCTGATCTCTGCTGACACAATGTGCACATTGCAGCGTTCATGATGTTAAATTGAACTATTTGAGCTGAAGCCTGCTGGTTTCAGCCTCTTAAACGCAGCTCTGTTGATTCAGCAGCGCTCACTGCGTGCACTCGTTGCATTCACATGCATGAGTCTTGCTGAACGAGCCTGTTGGTTGGTCTTCACATACACTGCTGCCAGCGTTAGTCCTCTTGAACGTGCACCGAGCTGAGACGTCCCACTGTCATTGAACGCAGCCTGCGTGCAGGATGGGGGCCCCGGGGCCACGTCACAGAGGATTAGCTCTTATTAGAGCTGAGTGCGGACCATAATGCACCACAGGTGGCTTGATGAGCGACCCGCCGGCGTTCGGCTCGGTGGTTTAAGTGGATCTGAGGCTAATTATCACCACATCCTCACCAGAGCTCCACTCAGAGGGGGGGGGGGGGGGGGGTGGAGCTGAAACTCTGATCCCTCACAGGGGGGGGGGGGACGGAGCTGAAACTCTGATCCCTCACAGAGGGGGGGGGGGGGGGGGACTGCTTCTTCACAGAGTTAATCCTGCAGACATCGGGCTGATCTACAGCCACACGTGGAGCCCTGAGTCGTCTCTTCCTGTGAGTCCTCTCCTTTATGGTGATGCATGATTCTGGAGGATGGATGCATGACGGTGTCTCATGTTCTGTGAGATTCATTTCTCCCAGCGGACTCACGACGCCGTCGCCTGCTCATCAGCGCTTCTTCACTGGCCGAACAGCAACGCGCTGCTGCGTTTAAAGACGAGATGTCATCAGCTGGACGGGGTCGGTGTGAGAATGTGGAGCTTATTACGACGGTCGACACACATGCAGGCGTCTGCAGCTGAAACAGTAACAACGAGCACATGGATCCATCAGCTGAGTGACAGCCGGTCAATCATGAATAATTGATTGAAGTCAACAAAGAAGCGGAACACAAACACTCTTTGGTTTCAGCTCCATGAATGTGAGGACTTTTGTGTTTTGTAAATACTTCGCTGGGTTTTGACATTGGAAGATGTTGCTGTGGATTCTAGTTATTGACGTATTTCTCCTTTTTCCTGCCGCGTCATAAACCTTACGGCCCATCGATGAATTGATCACGAGGCCGTTATCGGGCTCTGACATTTTACAATCTGAGACGTCACACTTTCATCTGACAGCTGTCAGGAATGCATTATATTGCAGAGCAATATTTACAACCAGTGAACAGGAAGTGACCATATCTGGACTGAGGAGTGATGTAGAGACCTGTCAATCAGCGTGTAGCCCCGCCCTAAAGCATCCCCTGCTTTATGGTCTATTAGAGACCTGTCAATCACGTGTAGCCCCGCCCTAAAGCATCCCCTGCTTTATGGTCTGTGTGACTCTAAATGGACCATCATGTACTAAATGAACATCATGCTGTATTGAAGAAGACTTGAAACTAGAGATTGAGACATAAACTCATGTTTACAATGTTTACTGAGGGAATAAATCAAGAGAGAAGTAGAGTCATTTTCTATAGACTTCTATACAACCAGAGGAGTCGCCCCCTGGTGGCCACTAGAGAGAATGCAGCTTTGTGTCCTGATTGTATAAACATATATTACCTGATGTCACCTGCTATTAATATGTATCTCCAGGGTCCATTGAGATCTGGTTTCTTCTAAACCTCTGAATGCAAGTCGATGACCCAGAAACCCGTTTGAAACAGGAAGCTGGTGCACTGAGCGGAGTCACACAGCTGACGGTGCTTTGCATCAGAAAACCTTTTCAACTGGAGACATTTCACTTTTCCTGCTTCGCTGCTTGTTCTGAAACCAAAGCATTTCTGCTCCGTCACATCTGACAGGAAATAGATTCACTGACACACTGTGGACCAGTCGACTGCAAGACAACAAGAAGAAGCAGAAGCAGAAGAAGAAGAAGAAGAAGCAGAAGCAGAAGAAGCAGAAGCAGAAGAAGAAGAAGAAGAAGAAGCAGAAGAAGAAGAAGAAGAAGCAGAAGAAGCAGAGGAAGAAGCAGAAGAAGAAGAAGCAGAAGAAGAAGAAGAAGAAGCAGAAGAAGCAGAGGAAGAAGAAGCAGAAGAAGAAGCAGAAGAAGAAGCAGAAGAAGAAGAAGAAGCAGAAGAAGAAGAAGCAGAAGAAGCAGAAGAAGAAGCAGAAGAAGAAGAAGCAGAAGAAGAAGAAGCAGCAGAAGAAGCAGAAGAAGCAGCAGCTTACTGTAGTTCGGTGTATTTCACAGTCCAGCAGGTCACTGGAGGGGAAGCAGCCTGAGCTCAGCTCTCTAAACTCCTCTGACATTCTGCATTTGAGTGGAGCTGGAAACGCGGCGGGGAGGGTCTCACTGATAAACGAGAGGTCAGCGCCGCCGCGGGGGTCGTGTGATGCTGACTGGACCGCGGGGGGGAGGGGGGGGGGGGGGTGAGGCCCTCGCAAAAAACAACCTGCCACCGTGAATTAGTGTTTGCTCCCGGAAAAATACCAGCGAGCCAGACTGACTCTGCTGACCTTAAACACAGCAAGAGGGGGCCCAGGTGTCCCGGGAGGGGGAGACAGGTGGACGTACCGGGAGGATGAGACGGGTGGACGTACCGGGAGGGTGAGACGGGTGGACGTACCGGGAGGGGGAGACGGGTGGACGTACCGGGAGGATGAGACGGGTGGACGTACCGGGAGGGGGAGACGGGTGGACGTACCGGGAGGGTGAGACGGGTGGACGTACCGGGAGGATGAGACGGGTGGACGTACCAGGAGGGTGAGACGGGTGGACGTACCGGGAGGATGAGACGGGTGGACGTACCGGGAGGGGGAGACGGGTGGACGTACCGGGAGGATGAGACGGGTGGACGTACCGGGAGGATGAGACGGGTGGACGTACCGGGAGGATGAGACGGGTGGACGTACCGGGAGGATGAGACGGGTGGACGTACCGGGAGGGGGAGACGGGTGGACGTACCGGGAGGGGGAGACGGGTGGACGTACCGGGAGGGGGAGACGGGTGGACGTACCGGGAGGATGAGACGGGTGGACGTACCGGGAGGGGGAGACGGGTGGACGTACCGGGAGGGGGAGACGGGTGGACGTACCGGGGGGGGGAGACGGGTGGACGTACCGGGAGGGGGAGACGGGTGGACGTACCGGGAGGGGGAGACGGGTGGACGTACCGGGAGGGGGAGACGGGTGGACGTACCGGGAGGGGGAGACGGGTGGACGTACCGGGAGGGGGAGACGGGTGGACGTAGGAGCTCGTCTGGAGAGGGTAAACTCCCCGTGGTGTGTTTTCAGCCTCCAGCAGGTTGAGTCTGAGCGTTCTGGCTCTCTTCTCTTCCTCTTCTCTTCCTCTTCTCTTCCTCTTCTCTTCCTCCTGCTCTTCTCCCTCACATCACTTGTTCAGAGCGCTGGGAGAGTTTCTGCTCTGAGGGAAAGTGGGCTCAAGAAACTTTTTAAGCCGATGATGTAATGTGGAGGACATTGTTCAGTAACTTTGTTAGTGCAACTTGTTTTACTTGAAACTGTCTCCAGAGAGAGAGAGAGAGAGAGAGAGAGAGAGACTCCCCGAACATGAGCATCCTTTTTTACCCACAATCCCTTCTGTTTTCTAAGTGTTGGTGTGAGCTTACAAACAGACGTTTGCTCTAAACCGGTGAAAACCGTCGTTCACGGTGAATCGGAGGCTGTGAACGCAGCCGTTGAGTGACGGCTCAGAATACGCAGTGATGAGTGGATGAAACGGTCATTGAGTGGTGAAGAACAATATATATATATTGTTATTATGTCTCATAAGTTGTCTACATTGTTTCCTCTTCATAACTATGTGCTGATGGAAGCACATAGCGCTGTGTTTCCTCATCAGAGACGGACCAGGAAGTGATTGATAGAGTTCATCATCAATCGTCTTCATCATATATGAATATGAATGCAGGAGACAGAGCGTCGGGGTAATGAGGACGAACATGTGTTAAGAGGGAAACGTTTTAATTAGCGATGAGACGCACACACACACACACACACACACACACCCGCACACACACACACACACACACCCGCACACACCCGCACACACACATACACACCCGCACACACACACACGCACACACACACACACACACACACACACCCGCACACACCCGCACACACACATACACACCCGCACACACCCGCACACACACACACACACACGCACACACACGCACACACACACACACACACGCACACACACACACACACCCGCACACACCCGCACACACACATACACACCCGCACACACACACACGCACGCACACACACACACACATACACACGCACACACACACGCACGCACAGTCGAGATCTCGTCATGTTTAATTCATCGTAAGAACACCGAAGCAACATCAACCCGACTTCCCAGAATAGTCGCCTGTGCGTGAGTGTGTGCGTGAGTGAGTGTGTGTGTGAGTGTGTGTGCGTGAGTGTGTGTGTGTGTGCGTGAGCTGAAATATGTATCTTATGCCTATCATCATCCTAATTTTTTAATGCCCTCAGAGAGTTCTCTCACACACGTTTGTAATTATAAATGATGCTGGACAGCCGTGTGTGTGTGTGTGTGTGTGCGTGTGTGTGTGTGTGTGTGTGTGTGTGTGTGTGTGTGTGTGTGTGTGTGTGTGTGTGTGTGTGTGTGTGTGTGTGTGTGTGTGTGTGTGTGTGCTGCTGCTGCTGCAGTTTTCCATCTGGTCTCATGTCAGCTATGTATTTATGTATGTTTATAACTGGTCCATATGGATATTATTATCGGGAAACTGCTGTTTCGTTGAAGGATACAAACATGTTTCTTTCTGCAGAAGCCAAAGTGATGACGTTCAGTTAATGTCCCAGAATGCCGAGCAGCCGTACGAGAGCTCAGTTCTGAATCAATAATCAGGTAATGAAAGAAGAAGCAGGTCCAGATTCAGCGCTGACGCTCTTGTTTCCGTTGGTTTATGAATGATGCAAAATACCTTTCTGCCAAATCACTTCAACAAGCTGAGTTACAGTGAAGAACTTCCACTGGTTCTGAAGAAGATGACCCAGATCCTCCAGAGAGACCGGTCCACCGTGGACAGACCCAGATCCTCCAGAGAGACCGGTCCACCGTGGACAGACCCAGATCCTCCAGAGAGACCGCTCCACCGTGGACAAACCCAGATCCTCCAGAGAGACCGGTCCACCGTGGACAGACCCAGATCCTCCAGAGAGACCGCTCCACCGTGGACAGACCCAGATCCTCCAGAGAGACCGGACCACCGTGGACAAACCCAGATCCTCCAGAGAGACCGGTCCACCGTGGACAGACCCAGATCCTCCAGAGAGACCGGACCACCGTGGACAGACCCAGATCCTCCAGAGAGACCGGACCACCGTGGACAAACCCAGATCCTCCAGAGAGACCGGACCACCGTGGACAGATGGTTATCCATCCCTGATGAAAACACAGCGACAGTAAAGAGCTTGATGAACATGAGGTGACGGGATGAACGTTGATGAACATGAGGTGACAGGATGAACGTTGATGAACATGAGGTGACGGGATGAACGTTGATGGACATGAGGTGACGGGATGAACGTTGATGAACATGAGGTGACGGGATGAACGTTGATGAACATGAGGTGACGGGATGAACGTTGATGGACATGAGGTGACGGGATGAACGTTGATGAACATGAGGTGACGGGATGAACGTTGATGGACATGAGGTGACGGGATGAACGTTGATGAACATGAGGTGACAGGATGAACGTTGATGAACATGAGGTGACGGGATGAACGTTGATGAACATGAGGTGACAGGATGAACGTTGATGAACATGAGGTGACGGGATGAACGTTGATGAACATGAGGTGACGGGATGAACGTTGATGAACATGAGGTGGCGGGATGAACGTTGATGAACATGAGGTGGCGGGATGAACGTTGATGGACATGAGGTGACATGATGAACGTTGATGAACATGAGGTGACGGGATGAACGTTGATGAACATGAGGTGACGGGATGAACGTTGATGAACATGAGGTGACATGATGAACGTTGATGAACATGAGGTGACAGGATGAACGTTGATGAACATGAGGTGACATGATGAACGTTGATGAACATGAGGTGACATGATGAACGTTGATGGACATGAGGTGACGGGATGAACGTTGATGAACATGAGGTGACGGGATGAACGTTGATGAACATGAGGTGACAGGATGAACGTTGATGAACATGAGGTGACATGATGAACGTTGATGAACATGAGGTGACGGGATGAACGTTGATGAACATGAGGTGACGGGATGAACGTTGATGGACATGAGGTGACGGGATGAACGTTGATGAACATGAGGTGACATGATGAACGTTGATGAACATGAGGTGACAGGATGAACGTTGATGAACATGAGGTGACATGATGAACGTTGATGAACATGAGGTGACAGGATGAACGTTGATGAACATGAGGTGACATGATGAACGTTGATGAACATGAGGTGACATGATGAACGTTGATGAACATGAGGTGACGGGATGAACGTTGATGAACATGAGGTGACGGGATGAACGTTGATGAACATGAGGTGGCGGGATGAACGTTGATGGACATGAGGTGACGGGATGAACGTTGATGAACATGAGGTGACATGATGAACATTGATGGACATGAGGTGACGGGATGAACGTTGATGAACATGAGGTGACAGGATGAACGTTGATGAACATGAGGTGACATGATGAACATTGATGGACATGAGGTGGCGGGATGAACGTTGATGGACATGAGGTGACGGGATGAACGTTGATGAACATGAGGTGACATGATGAACGTTGATGAACATGAGGTGACAGGATGAACGTTGATGAACATGAGGTGACATGATGAACGTTGATGGACATGAGGTGACGGGATGAACGTTGATGAACATGAGGTGACGGGATGAACGTTGATGAACATGAG
>CM051708.1:20005878-20010878 GCA_028022725.1 Lycodopsis pacificus
GCGGGTTATTGTGGCGCTGCTGGTGATCACGCTCCTCGTGATGAAGGTGAGCGGGAGCGCTGCCATGTGTGGTGATCCGTCTACGTCCTCCAATCGGCGCTCGGCTCCCTCGTGGAGGCATTTATTACACGAGACATCATCTTCATTAAAGAACGCTGAAGCCACTAAATCAGCAGCTCCAAGCTCCAGCACTGAGCAGCGCTTCAATGGGATTCTATCAACGATCAGTCTGAACGAAACGCTGCTGCAGCGGCTT
Source organism: Lycodopsis pacificus (assembly GCA_028022725.1). Lineage (NCBI taxonomy): Eukaryota > Metazoa > Chordata > Actinopteri > Perciformes > Zoarcidae > Lycodopsis > Lycodopsis pacificus. Next base: position 20,006,135 of record CM051708.1, read on the forward strand.
CATCTCGCTTGAACTTTGAATCATGAATGAAATATGGATTCTGGCACTTCATCAACAGATCCCATGATCTTCTTGACCTGTAACCTTTTGTTTCTGTGAGCGCGACGCGAGGAAAGGTCCTCTCGGGCGAGGCCTTGGTGACGCTGTTGCTCTGAGGGGAGGTGAGGATGCTGACGCGTCATCATGTCTCCACCGGCTGGAGGTGAAGGTTGACATCGCTGCAGAAATGCTGCAGTTTGGATTCAGAGTTGTTACAGTAATTACACGCGTGTGTGTGTGTGTGTGTCGCCAGACTCCTCACACGTTTAGGGCCCACATTAGCCGGCCGCCATCTGGTCACACTTTGGGATGATTATCATCGGCGTCCAGAGACTCCATCCTCCGCTGCCTCAGCCGCCATAACCTGTCGGGATGTCTTCTCTCTGCAGCGCTTCATTTTACCGCCGTTCCACCTGCAGCCTCCATCCTGCAGCCGCAACTGAGAGAGAGAGAGAGAGAGAGAGAGAGAGAGAGAGAGAGAGAGAGAGAGAGAGAGAGAGAGAGAGAGAGAGAGAGAGAGAGAGAGAGAGAGAGAGAGAGAGAGAGAGAGAGAGAGAGAGAGAGAGGTGTTTTGTATTCTGCTGCCTCATCCTTCAGGAAGCACAGTCAACGTCCAATAACACGCTGAGCTGCGTTCACATCTGCTTTCTGTTTGGCTGCGCTTCCTGCTGAACACACAGAGTGGCTGATGTGATGGAGCCTGCTCAGGAATACTGATGGCGGCTACATGCTCTGGACCTTGTCACCGTAGGGATGCTCAGTCCTGGCTGATTACCTGCCCAGCTAACCGCTCCACCTGTTTAACCGGCTACTAGATCATTAGATTTAGTGCCGTGGCTCCTGGTCCCATCAAGCAGCAGCTAATTCACACAGTCTGTTGCTGTTTCCTAATGAAAGATGTCTCTCTTCCTCTTCTCGGTGCTGTTGTGCCCGGTCCTCCTCCTCTTCCTGTGGCTTCGACACTAAAGGTAAGCAAAACAAACGCACCTTCTGTCCTGTGCTCCTTGTTTCGTGGCTCTGCTCTGTCAGATTTGGGGTCTGACAGGTTAATTGACAGTCATGTGCACAGCTCACCACGGCCTCCCAGATAGCTGCAGTGTGTTGGCTCGACAGGGACTCTGGGGGGGGGGGGGGTGATGACCGATGCCATGGCTTGGGCCGACTCCATGGCTCACAAACGGCCCGGAGCTGGCCCGAGTGTCCTGTCCAACTGCACATACGCCACATTTCACACTGACTTTCTCACTAGCAGGCAGGAAGTCGAGCTGGAACTTTCATGAGTTCGTAGATAACTCAGTAGACATGAAGTCAACACGTTACTGAGCTCATCTACAGTTAACACGCAGTAGTTACATACAACAGTTACATTCTATTCTATTCTATTCTATTCTATTCTAACAGCCCTGCAGTGAAGCCGTGTTTCCTAAAACTCTGCAGACAATCACAGTAGCCCCGCCCTAAAGCATCCCCTGCTTTATGGTCTGTTAGAGACCTGTCAATCACAGTAGCCCCGCCCTAAAGCATCCCCTGCTTTATGGTCTGTTAGAGACCTGTCAATCACAGTAGCCCCGCCCTAAAGCATCCCCTGCTTTATGGTCTGTGTGACTCTAAATGGACCATCATGTACTAAATGAACATCATGCTGTATTGAAGAAGACTTGAAACTAGAGATTGAGACATAAACTCATGTTTACAATGTTTACTGAGGGAATAAATCAAGAGAAGTAGAGTCATTTTCTATAGACTTCTATACAACCAGAGGAGTCGCCCCCTGGTGGCCACTAGAGAGAATGCAGCTTCAACACATGAAGCTTTTCTCCGTGGGAAACGTGTTCTCGCTCTCCTCCAGATTTGGCTTCGCTAAGAGTTTGATTGACAGATGATTCATCCAGTCACATGTCACAAGTATTTATATTTCAAACTGCCCGTTTCCAAACAGTCTCCGATGGTTTTGTGTTACGAAATCCAATAAACTGCCTTCACAGTGACCATGAAGATCAACTGTCTCTCAGGTGGAAACATGCAGTTAATGGATGAGATTATTGATTCATTATCTTCTTTGTTGTGTAACTCTCACTGTAGCCGCGTCCAACAAACGATGTCTGTAGTCAACACGAACTGAGATGAAGATGTGTTGGTGAGGCTGCTCCACAGACTCGCAGCCCTCTGCACGCTGCTACAGGACATGAAGTTCATGTTCCGGTTGTCACGTCCTCTCGTCCCGTCTTCAGTCCAGACTTTGGGATTGAAGCTCGCGGGCCGTGCTGAGAGGAACCGGTCCTCTGCTCCTCTTCGTCTCTCCTCCTCCCCATCAGCTGGAAGTGATTGTTTCTGTGTGAATTATTCTCAGACCCGTTTAATAGCGTTGAAATTGATTAAGCAATTAGTGGGGGAGCCACTGTATTTAGATCAAAGCAGATCATCACATTACATCGGGAGAGATGAACAGCGCCCGGGGCCAGACCACAAGTAATGGCTTCAGTAATGGTGTCGCAGTAATAACGCTCCTCATTCATCCACTTGAAGGCTTTTATCTTTATTTCTGATGATCAGGGTGTGGCGTTCACTGAACTACTTTCATTTCATACTCAAAACATGTAATATGCAGTTAATAACCCTGATCACGTGTACTGGACGGAGGAGGAGACGTAGAGACGCCGTACACGTCTGGTAGAGACCTGTCAATCACGTGTAGCCCCGCCCCTAAAGCATCCCCTGCTTTATGGTCTATTAGAGACCTGTCAATCAGTGTGTAGCCCCGCCCTAAAGCATCCCCTGCTTTATGGTCTATTAGAGACCTGTCAATCACTGTGTAGCCCCGCCCTAAAGCATCCCCTGCTTTATGGTCTATTAGAGACCTGTCAATCACTGTGTAGCCCCGCCCTAAAGCATCCCCTGCTTTATGGTCTGTGTGACTCTAAATGGACCATCATGTACTAAATGAACATCATGCTGTATTGAAGAAGACTTGAAACTAGAGATTGAGACCATAAACGTCCAGCTTCACTGTCTCTCCATCAGTCCAGCTTCACTGTCCCTCCATCAGTCCAGCTTCACTGTCCCTCCATCAGTCCAGCTTCACTGTCTCTCCATCAGTCCAGCTTCACTGTCCCTCCATCAGTCCAGCTTCACTGTCTCTCCATCAGTCCAGCTTCACTGTCCCTCCATCAGTCCAGCTTCACTGTCCCTCCATCAGTCCGGCTGCAGATTGTGCAGCGCTCCCGTCTCCTGGGGTCCAGCGTGGACTCGGCTGCATCTTTCTTTTTGTTGTCGGCTTCGCGAGCGGGACAGACGGCGTCCGTCTCCCCGCGGCTGTAATCCCTCGTGTTCATGCAGTTTGATGGGATTACATGAAGAGGACGAGACGAGACTGCAGATAAACGGCTCATCTGCTCTCAGTCTCCGTTTCTGCTGCAGCAGAGTTTGACTCCAGTAGTCGTTGTTGATGTTGTTGTTGTTGTTGTTGCCCCACAGTTATGGATTCAAACTAACTTCATTCTCCTTGTTGTAGTTGAATCATCTGATGCATTCTTAACTCACTTTACACTCATCGAGAGTCTGCTGTATTGATTCCACTGCTTTCATAAACCAGGGATTTGAATATTCAAACGTGACTCCAGTGAATCGTCTCGTTCCTGTTCTTGAAGCGTTTGGTTCATTGATGTGTTGTTGGTTCAGCCACATGTTGCTGTGATGTTTCATACAGACGTTCATGAATCAAACACGATGCTGAATATGATGACGAGCAGCTTGTGTCTTCAGCTTGTTGAGCTGATGACGATGACTCATATCTGCTCATGCAACAGAAGCAGGATTCACACATCGTTCATATTTCATCACTTCTCCACCGAAGAGAACGAGTCACTCTGTTTTTATTCATGTCTTCAAAGATACAAATAAAGATATTCAACCTTCAGTGTGATGTTAGTCAACATGAAGACATGAATTCACTTCGACACAAACACAACACCCTCTGTTTCCTGTTTACTGAGAAGAGAGGAGGAATGAGAGGGGGGAGGGAGGAGAGGAAGAGAGGGACAAAGGGAGGAGAGGGTGAGAGGACGACAAAGGGACAGAGGGAGGAGAGGAAGAGAGGACGTGAGAGAGGGACAAAGGGAGGAGAGGAAGAATGAGAGATGAAGGGAGGAGAGGAACAGAGGAACCATGAATGTGAAACGAGAGAGAAGGATAAAAGGACAGGAAGTAACTTCAGGAGGAGGTGAAGACAGAAAGAGATGAAACAAGAGTCACGATACGTTCCTCTTCTTCATGGTGTACACTCACTACATCATCATGTTTACTTTCTGCTCAGTCCCACACAGGACCTTCACTCAGGAGACCACAGTGTGAGTCCCCGTCACACAGAAGTCCTCTTCACTCATTCTAATCCATGTCCGTTCAACAACGCAACAAACCGAGATGTTTTATTAAAGCGTACAGAGTAGTTGTGTTGCCTACACATCTGTCCTCTGTAGTTGTGTTGCCTACACATCTGTCCTCTGTAGGTGTGTTGCCTACACATCTGTCCTCTGTAGTTGTGTTGCCTACACATCTGTCCTCTGTAGGTGTGTTGCCTACACATCTGTCCTCTGTAGTTGTGTTGCCTACACACCTGTCCTCTGTAGTTGTGTTGCCTACACACCTGTCCTCTGTAGTTGTGTTGCCTACACATCTGTCCTCTGTAGTTGTGTTGCCTACACATCTG
>CM051708.1:20015878-20018378 GCA_028022725.1 Lycodopsis pacificus
TCACAGTAGCCCCGCCCTAAAGCATCCCCTGCTTTATGGTCTATTAGAGACCTGTCAATCACAGTAGCCCCGCCCTAAAGCATCCCCTGCTTTATGGTCTATTGGAGACCTGTCAATCACAGTAGCCCCGCCCTAAAGCATCCCCTGCTTTATGGTCTATTAGAGACCTGTCAATCAGCGTGTAGCCCCGCCCTAAAGCATCCCCTGCTTTATGGTCTATTAGAGACCTGTCAATCACAGTAGCCCCGCCCTAAAGCATCCCCTGCTTTATGGTCTATTAGAGACCTGTCAATCACAGTAGCCCCGCCCTAAAGCATCCCCTGCTTTATGGTCTGTGTGACTCTAAATGGACCATCATGTACTAAATGAACATCATGCTGTATTGAAGAAGACTTGAAACTAGAGATTGAGACATAAACTCATGTTTACAATGTTTACTGAGGGAATAAATCAAGAGAGAAGTAGAGTCATTTTCTATAGACTTCTATACAACCAGAGGAGTCGCCCCCTGGTGGACGCTAGAGATAATGCAGCTTTAACACATGGAGCTTTGGATTGTTCTGCCTCCACCTACGCTCAGCCCCCAAAAACACGTGTTTACTAACAGACGTGTCTCTTTAATCTCTAAACCATAAAGCTGGAGGTATAGAAGAATAAAAATACATCAACGAGGCAGATCACCAGTTTCAGTGAACACAACAGCTGTTCATCTCATCATCACTCATTCACATCAATCATCCTCTCAGTGATCAGTGATGATGAATTCTAACACGTTGGGTTTTAGAAACAAACAACTTTTGACTCTTTTTTCAAAGTAGCGTCAGCGTTTCATCTCTCACCTGCTGCTCTGCACCAGACTACAGCCAGGTTCCCATAGCAACACCGCAAACCATGGACAGTCATCACGAGCAGTGTACTCGCTGCTAAATCTCACTCTCACACGCACACACACACGCACACACACACGCACACACGCACGCACACACACACACACACACACACGCACACACGCACACACACACACCGACACACACCTACACACACACACCTACACACACCTACACACACACACACACACACACACACACACACACACACACACACACACCTACACATATACACACTCTCACACACACACACCCACACACACTCACACACACACACACACACACACACACACACACACACACACTCTCTCACACACTCACACACACACACACACACTCACTTGGTGGGACTGCAGTGTAATTGGAGCTCGGCTCCCCGCAGAGAGAGGATGTTAATTATACTGAAGGTCAGAGGAGGAGGGAGGCTGGAGATGCTTGATGGACAAGACAACATGTCTGCTAACAAGCTCCAGCATGTGTGTGTGTGTGCGTGCGTGTGCGTGTGCGTGCGCGCGTGCGTGCGTGCGTGCGTGCGTGCGTGCGTGTTAATTCCACCAGAGCGATGCATACGTCTGTTGAAAAGGTCTCATCAAAAGATTTTACATCCCTCACATCAGCGGCTGCAGATTAAAAACACGCTGCTGACGGTTCTGTGTGAGAGCGGTGAGGTGATTCTGTTCTGGTGGATGAAGCTTCGCCTGTCTTCACACTGAGCTGCAGAGCGGTGAGAGACGGAACGATGGCGCCAGTGAAATGAAGGAACAGGAAACAAAGCGGCGGCTTCATAGTTCTATGTTCCATGTTTTGAAGCAGGGACAGTTCGGATCCCACAGAGAGGAACCTGCTGAATCTGTAGATCCTGTGATTGTACTCGGCTTCATTGACCCGATCTCCTCACACTGAGTGTGTGAGTGTTCACTGATGTCCCTCCCACTGTGTTACCTGCTCAGGTACTCTGCACACCAGCTGCTCAGCATCAGCCACAGAGCAGCTGGAGGAGCTGGAGGAGCTGGTGGAGCTGGAGGAGCGTTGAGCAGGAGTTTGGTGGTGGAGACCAAAGACAGAGCAGGAAGAGAGCGAGCTCCGGTTTCACATCCACCAGGCGACACGAGCCGCTGTTCTCTTTTTCATCCCATGTATTTATTGAATGCTTCTACAGATAAAAATGGATAAATAAATGGAGACCTGAACTTCTGCTCATGGAAACAGTGATGGACAAGTTCAATGTATCGACTAAACTGTTTCATTATTTAACAAATGACTGAACTTGATACTCAACAACGACCAGTTGTGTCTGTAGTGTGGAAGGCGACGCTCACATGTGGAGTCAAAGCGCTGCGTCAGGAGGAGGAGGAGGAGGAGTGATGAAGAGGATAACCTCGTGTCACTTCCTCTCCTGAGGAGAGGAAGTGACACGAGGTTATGAAACGAGCGCTCCCTCATCCATCACTGCGTCTCAATGTCTCCTCAGTGTAGACGACGCTGCAGATCACATTCACCTGAACAGCCTCGCCTCCTTGTTTCCTTGTTTCCTTGTGTCCTTGTGTCCTTGTGTCCTTGTTTCCTCCCCTGCCCTGCAGGGTTTCACTCATTGCTTCGTGGTTTAACACAGA
>CM051708.1:20025878-20048270 GCA_028022725.1 Lycodopsis pacificus
GTCGGTGCAGCAGCACTAAGGCGTTTAGGAGGACACACACATGTTCTGTTTCCTACGAGCACGCACCATGAATTCAGTGGAGAGTTTGAGAGTTTGAGAAGCTGACTGAACGACGCTTACTTTGTGGTCATCAGGATGCTCTAGTTAGAGACACCGACATTATATTTCACAATAAGGTCACCGTTGATTGAGTTGATTCATTCAGCGGGACCACCGCAGTGTCTTAGCCCGCTAACGTTAGCTAGCTCAGCTAGCAAGTTGAAGTGTGCCACTATGTAGCGCATTACATAGAACGTGAAGGTAAAAGTAGTCAAAGTCAAAGTAGATTTGTTTGTTTTCTGTATTTTCCTGAATATTCCATCAAACTTTCTCAAGAACAGCTTCAGAGTTCAGATTGATTTCCTGCCTTCTAACCCTGGAGGGCTCGTACTAAAACTCTAAACCAGCCGCTAACCTCGCATGTTATAGATGATCCATCGCGGCGAGACAGCGCTCTGTTTGCAGATGTGCTCTGGGACCTCTCTGCCTGTTCGTGGGTTTAAAACCCAAAAGTAAGACTTCAGGGTCGGCTGTTGAGAAGCAAACTTACCAAATGATCTTTTCTTTTCACTTCGTCTGGTTGTTTGGTTTCGACTTCTCGTCGACACGCAGCAGCTCGTCTGGCTCTCAGATATCTGGACGTCCTTGAAAGCACCACGAGGAGGGTTTTGGGCGGACGGAAGGAAAAAGAAAGACTTGATCAAATAGAAGCCATGAATGATCTGTGATGGACTATTTATTCTCAAGCTACTTTGAATTCAATTTGAATTTCTTTTCAAGTGGAAGTTGACAGTTCTCTCTGTGTGAAATCAAACACAACACGGAGGCAGGAAGTAGAAAACGGAAGGTTTCTGATGAGATCTCTGCATCAGAATCAGGGTTCAGGGTCCAGAGACTCCGGTGCTGTGGTATCGATCAGTCATAACACAAATATGTAATTCTGACAGAGCTGTGTTAGCATAATGCTGCTAGCAGCTAGCAGTGCTGACCTGCAGGGTTAACAGCGCGAGGTTCAGGGTGCGGCGCTGTATGGGGAACCACAGCTCCATCAGCATGAAGCCCTTTAAGGGTGCTTGTGTTGTCTGTACTCCTTAAACGATTACAGACTCTGAACACAAGGTTACTTTAGCTTTTCCATAAACAGGAAGAACTTAAACTGGACGGTGTGGCCGGTTTACTGTGTGTGTGTGTGTGTGTGTGTGTGTGTGTGTGTGTGTGTGTGTGTGTGTGTGTGTGTGTGTGTGTGTGTGTGTGTGTGTGTGTGTGTGTGTGTGTGTGTGTGTGTGAGAGAGAGAGTGTATCTGAATATCTTGCAGACACGTTTGTGCTCTTGGCAGATATTATGTGTTTGTGTCCTCGTGGGACACAGACGTTGTCTCTATAACATCCAGATCTATGTGCACGGCTCTGTACCATCGTACGAGTCCATGCGTGCTGCAGGGGGGGGGGCTCGATCACAGCCGAGGCGTGAGAATAATGCATGTGGAAATTCACCCTGTCATTTGGCTAGCGGGGCGTCTGCTTCCTCCCACAACGCCTGCTAGCTATGAAATAAATATGAGAGCGCAGCCTCAGCACCGGTCCACATGGAGGACACTGATTGATGCTTCAGAGATGGAGGGAGGAAAGAGAAGAGCAGGAAGCAGGAAGGAGAGAAGGTCGAGTGGCCAGAGGAGGAAATGTGATTGAAGAGCGAGTGAAAGAAGAGGCTGGAGGGAAGACTGAGTGATGGAGGAGGAGATGTAAGAGCAGCTGCCTGAAGAGAGGACACGGCAGAGAGCTGGGGGACAGAGGGGTGAGTGGACGGATCGATGGATACTGGTCTTACTGGTGAGACCTCATTGAGAGCTGATGCACTCCTGGACATCTGTGTGGTGATGTGGGTCAACATGAAGTTAAAGCAGATGCTCGCTGTGTGACACTGTGGTCAGCGATGATGTGGAAACATGCTCTCGCTTTCCTTCAGATGGTGTAGCTTCAGATCAGCCACCGTGCATCACGCCGTACATCCTGCTGCTGTCACAGCTCAGGAACATCATGCCGGTCTGTGAGAGTCCTGCAGAGAACATCTGATGACATCAAGTTACCAACACGACATGTGTGCAAATGTTCAAGTATTGCTGTGATGAATAAAGTGAGGACGACTTGGACGTCGCTACAATTCTCTCTGTCACTGAGATTCGGTTCTTCTAAATACGTCCCCTGCTGCAGCTTCTATTGGCTGTAAATCTATTGATTTGTGTTGTTAGAATGCAACTCGCACTTTCTGTAATAAATAACAACAATTATTTATTGTAGAAAAAGGTGAGAAGCTGAATGTGTGGGGGAGGAGCTGAGGTTAAAGCAGGTTTCACATGTTTGCATTGCATTGATGTGAAGTCGTTAGTGCAACAGCAGCAATAATATATATATATATCATTTTATAGTTCCCTCATAACATGTCATCCTATATTTCATATTTCTTCAGTTGAAAACTCAAGTGCATGCTGTGAGAAGGTCCTTGGAGCATTTAAGTCTTAAATGATGCGTCAGGAGGAATAAACCTCGATTGAACATCATTTAGAAACATTTGGAAACATTTAGAAACATTTAGAAACATTTGGAAACATTTACAAACATTTAGAAACATTTAGAAACATTTGGAAACATTTAAAAACGTTTGGAAACATTTGGAAACATTTGGAAACATTTAGAAACATTTAGAAACATTTGGAAACATTTGGAAACATTTACAAACATTTAGAAACATTTGGAAACATTTAAAAACGTTTGGAAACATTTGGAAACATTTAAAAACGTTTGGAAACATTTGGAAACATTTAGAAACGTTTGGAAACATTTGGAAACATTTAGAAACATTTAGAAACATTTGGAAACATTTGGAAACATTTACAAACATTTACAAACATTTGGAAACATTTAAAAACGTTTGGAAACATTTGGAAACATTTGGAAACATTTAAAAACGTTTGGAAACATTTGGAAACATTTGGAAACATTTAAAAACGTTTGGAAACATTTGGAAACATTTAGAAACGTTTGGAAACATTTGGAAACATTTAAAAACGTTTGGAAACATTTGGAAACATTTAGAAACGTTTGGAAACATTTGGTTAAAGTTGTAAAATAGAAACCAAAAAAATGCTCAAACTATTTTCGTAGGTTTAGTAAAGACACTAAATAGTTTGGCTTAAAATTACAAGATTTGAAGAGAAAGAAAAGAAAGTGATATTGAGGAAAAGCACTGTGTTCAACGGGACACCAGCAGAGCGTCCTGTGACGGTTGACTGGTTTAACACCTCCACGTCCTCTACTCGCACAACTGACCCGTAGAAACAGAACGCGTTCCGTCAAAACAAAAGGTCCAAAGATCCATCGTCCAAAGGCCAGATCTCTGGGTGGAGATGATATTTAATGAGTGTAACATTTAAAGGTGGTTGTTTGCAGTGATTTGAAGATCAATGATGAAGCCGTCCTGACTCCAGAAGGTGGTGCTGCTGTTTGTCAGCGTGAAGGTGTTGGAACGAACGAGTCTTTCCTTCAACACACGACTTCTCATTGAGAAGGATCCGTGTTCAGAGGATCCGTGTTCAGAGGATCCGTGTTCAGAGGATCCGTGTTCAGAGGATCCGTGTTCAGAGGATCCGTGTTCAGAGGATCCGTGTTCAGAGGATCCGTGTTCAGAGGATCCGTGTTCAGAGCAGGAAGTCACAGCGCGGAGAGACGAGAAGTTCCTCCTGTGAGGAGCGTTCACTGAATATCATCAGAGAGTGTGTGTGTGTGTGTGTGTGTGTGTGTGTGTGTGTGTGCGTGTGCGTGCGCTATAAGTACTAATGTGTGATGATTGATATGATGTGAATGATATGAAATGGATCTATACTGTGTGTGAATGATGATATCTTCACTGTAGATTATAATGTAGAACATTTGAAGACGAGGGTTCAGAGTTGTGTGTTCATAATGTTCATAACTGCACAGTAATGCGTTCACAGTCGCTGTAATCAAACCTCACTCATCATGTAGAGATGAACACATGAGAGAGGACGAGCTCCGTTAACGACTGAGCCACGTTAGAAACGCAGACGTTGGTCCTCCGATGTGTTGAGAGAGTTCTTCATGCAGCAGACACGCTACTGTCATGCAGACAATCGGTGCTGGAACATGTGATCTGTTCACCAACATCACAGGTGATGAAGTCGAGCTCAACTTGAACCCGCTCGTTCTTCAGCAGGTCGTCGTCTCCTCGTTATGCGTCTCAATTAACTTCTGATCCGACGTCTGAGACTCGAGACTGAGCTGAAGTGTCCTCACGATGGAATCGAGTCTTTCTTCTGAACGCTTTAAACTCACAAAGTCTCCATAGAAACACGTGACATCATCCTGCAGCGTCTGCCCTCCAAGCTCTAAAGACCGTCTGTTCACTCACTGCCTCCTCAGTTATCTATTTTACTCTTCTGCTTTTGTTTTTGGGAAGATTTTACGTAAAAACGAAAGTTATGTTCAGGCAACAAAAGCACTTAGTTTGGTTTTGGATAAAAGCTCAGATCTTAAAATAACTACGTTGAGTTTTGGCAGCAGATGCATGACGCCGTGTCAAACAGCGGCCTGTTGGAGCCGTGCACAGACGTCATGTTGGAGATATGAAACAGGTGTGACTGCTGCTTCGGCATGTGGATGCATTGAACAGCTGTTGATCCTGACTGACATTAGCTTCGTCCTAAACGACGCAGAAATACAGACAATTTCCATGAAGTTGCATTTGGTGTTTATTTGCCGCGCTGTGATGAAACACGCTGGTCACGTGATGCGTCTGCACTGTTGAAGGAGGCGCGAGGGGGAAACAGAGTTCACGTCGGGGAGTAAAGGTGGCGTGAGGAGAGGAGCTGACACACAGGTGGTGAAGAGGGGCGACGATGCCACGGGGCGTCATGGTGTCCATGAAACGTCTTCTAATTATGCAGAACGAGACGAGGACGTAGACGAGGCGCTCGGTGCTCAGTGAATGTGACTCGTCTGTGCCTCCAGGTCATGTGACCCGGTCGCTTCTGATGCTCTTATTCCTCCGAGTACACGGCACCGCGCGGAGGTCTGCGAGGGATGAAGAAGAAGTTCATTCACAGGTTCTCAGAGCTGTAATCTTGACAGATGAGCCCCCCCCCCCTCCCCCCCGCTGTATCACAGGACTTATGTAAATGAGATGAAGCTCGTGAACACGAGGAGGACTGTAGGAAGGTACAGGGTGCGTATGCAGGAATGTGTGATATTAAAGATAAAGGTAATGGAAAAAGACTTGTCTCCCCCTCTCCTCTCCTTCCTTTCCTCCTCTCCCCCTTCATCTCCTACCTTTCCTCCTCTCCCCCTCTCCTCTCCCCCTCCCCTCTCCATTGTAATCGAAAATTTCCTTTAACAGTTCAGGTGAAGTTGGTTTTATCCAAAGTGTTCAAAATAGACAGAGTCTTGATGAATGATCAAAGTTTCAAAAAGTAAATTTAATGTTTGCAAACAGAGAACACAACCACAGCCACGTCACAGTGAAATGTGCTCATGCTCTGGAGACGCAGAATCAAAACAAGGTATTTATACAGGCAACACTGAGAAGACAGGACAAGACAGAGGAGACGGGGAACACAGGTGGGGGCCAGTGTTCTGGTGCGAACCTTCACCGATCATAGTTCCCAAGAGAATGTTTATGCTCAGAGAAAGAGCCGTTGATTAGAGAAAGAACACGCCGGTCGCTCGTCCGGAATAAGACTGAAAGTGACCTCTGTATCAGAACGAACATGTCAATGTGCTCAGACATCCAGACTCCTGTGCAAATGAATTTTCTAGCAGCACATATCATCAGAGAATATGAGGAGGACATGTTAAAACATTTTTTACCATTACACCTTCCTTTCCTCCTCTCCCCCTCGCCTCTCCTTCCTTTCCTCCTCTCCCCCTTCATCTCCTACCTTTCCTCCTCTCCCCCTCTCCTCTCCCCCTCTCCTCTCCTTCCTTTCCTCCTCTCCCCCTTCATCTCCTACCTTTCCTCCTCTCCCCCTCTCCTCTCCCCCTCTCCTCTCCTTCCTTTCCTCCTCTCCCCCTCTCCTCTCCTTCCTTTCCTCCTCTCCCCCTCCCCTCTCCTTCCTTTCCTCCTCTCCCCCTCTCCTCTCCTTCCTTTCCTCCTCTCCCCCTCTCCTCTCCTTCCTTTCCTCCTCTCCCCCTTCATCTCCTACCTTTCCTCCTCTCCCCCTCTCCTCTCCCCCTCTCCTCTCCTTCCTTTCCTCCTCTCCCCCTTCATCTCCTACCTTTCCTCCTCTCCCCCTTCATCTCCTCTCCCCCTCTCCTCTCCTTCCTTTCCTCCTCTCCCCCTCTCCTCTCCTTCCTTTCCTCCTCTCCCCCTCCCCTCTCCTTCCTTTCCTCCTCTCCCCCTCTCCTCTCCTTCCTTTCCTCCTCTCCCCCTCTCCTCTCCTTCCTTTCCTCCTCTCCCCCTCCCCTCTCCTTCCTTTCCTCCTCTCCCCCTCTCCTCTCCTTCCTTTCCTCCTCTCCCCCTCTCCTCTCCTTCCTTTCCTCCTCTCCCCCTCCCCTCTCCTTCCTTTCCTCCTCTCCCCCTCCCCTCTCCTTCCTTTCCTCCTCTCCCCCTCTCCTCTCCTTCCTTTCCTCCTCTCCCCCTTCATCTCCTACCTTTCCTCCTCTCCCCCTCCCCTCTCCTCTCCTCTCCTCTCGTCTCCTCTCCTCTCTTTTCTTCTCTTTTCTTCTCTCATTTCACCTGAGTTCATTTTCTTTTCCTCAGCATGTGCCTCGTCTTTCTTCTCTTACTTCTCCTCCTCTCCTTTGATTATTTCCCTCCCTCCCTCCCCTCCTTTTCCTCTCTCCTCCTCCTCACCCTCTCCACTCTCCTCTCACTGTGGTCCTCTTCTTCTCATCCTCTCATGATGTTTGTTTGTGTTTTTCATTGAACAGCGTAGCGTCAGACGAGTCGACGTGTTGGACAATAGCAACGGTTTCCTCTGTGAAAGTCGTCTGTTTTTAGATACTTCCACAAGATGATATGTAAACATCAATATTTCTAAGTTCATGAACTGGCTCTTAACCTGTCTTTGACTTTTGGCCACGCAATCCCAGCATGCATTTCTCAGCCCGCTCTGTGTTCTGCAGGACAACATGCTACTCTGCGGCATGCCGTCCTCTTCCTGTTCCTGCCGTTATTCAGGACGTTGACTGTCGATGGTCGCACGGAGTCAACGTTCTGCAGAAGGTGAGCTGCAGAGTTCGTAGACTTGACCCTCTGGAGTCGTTGCTGCAGTCTGACATGAGTCTTCCATCAGACTCTTGGTACGTTGTTCCTTCATCGAGCGGCTTCACTGAACTCCTGAGCAGCGACTCGTCACGTTAGAGAAGCTTCAGTCACGTTTAGTCTTTGACACATGAAACACTCCTTCTCTTTGTTTTGTGAATTGATCCACCTCATTGTGAGACGTTGTCTCCTTCCTCTGATTATCGAGCTGATCGATCAACTGGTACTCCAGCTTCATTATATTTCCTTCACGTTTTACTCCCATGTCAGCGGCCTCCACCCGGAGAACGCTCAGTTCTTTGAGTCCGCCGGGAGAAAAGGTGACAGCAGACAAGTAGGAACGCTGGCGGTCCGAGTCCGTGGAGACTCAAAGACCCCCGTGGGAGGCTGAGTGGGCTGTCAGGCAACACCTGACGGAGCTGGAGAAGAACTGCTGTCACATCCAGAGACAGATGCATGAAGACAGAGCGCTGAACCTTTCTCCTGTTTAGTTGTTGTCCACGTGATGGGACTGAAGAGTCCCGGGTCTGTCAGGTTCTGGTCCCCACACACCTCTGGACCAGTGCGCTGGTGGGTTCCAGGAGGAAGCGATGATTCAGGCTGCGCTCAGACAGCATCCGCAGCAACATCGCTGAAGAACAACGCGTCGTCCTGTCGTCATGTGACCAGCAGGAATCTACAGCTGCTGCTCGGGAACACAAAGAAGGAGAAGAAGTCGTGTTTTTCAAAGACGTAGAAACATTTGTACGAGGACAAGATTGCAGATTCCAACGTCCACAGAGTCGTTCTCCACATCAGGTGACGGTTAGAGGCTTTGGGAGGATGAGAGACGCGTTCTTCGTTGTTCTGACCTCATGTTGCAGCAGGGATTTGAAGATCAGTGATGAATTATGTTGCTGGACGTTTGCAGGAGAACTTTCTCTCGGACACGTTGCACTGTTGCTCATTTATTGGCTGATTTTCGGTGAAGTGGAGACGCACCTCTTTACACGTCTCCCTCCCGAACAGGTCAAGAAACACGAGCAGTAAACTTTAAAATAACTGGACTTCATCTGACATCCACCTCAGGGACTCAATCATATATCTTCTGTTGCCACTCGTTGCTCCGCTTCATCTCCATGCACTGAGTGGATTATCAAGTTTTCATGTGAAACCTGTAAACTGAGACACGTTGCTGCACATCCAGCTCTGATCTGCAGCTCAGTCGGACCGAGTTTCTCCTTCAGCGTCATCGCAGGCTGGAAATAAACTCTTCATCAAGTAGTTGGTGTGCTTTCACTCCCCGGACCACTTCCCTCGTCCTCCCCATCAACTCGCTCTCATTTCGCTCTCATGTTCTATTCCTCGATGCCATCGTCTCGGGGACGCTCGCTTCAGATGTTCTCCGAGGAATCAAATAAAAGTTTTGTTTCAGGCTGTCGGGCCTCTGAGGGGACGTTGTGATCCTGGAGTCGTTCACTTCTGGGTTTAAAGTGAGAATCACGTTAGCGTCACACGGCGGATGTATTTTATTTTGAAAGGGTGAACAATTATCCCCAGGATCAGAAGGAAGAATCCCGAGATATTAATCTCGTCTATCCAGCTGTGCAAACCACAGCCACTGACACTCGCTGTCCTCTGGACGACTGACAGCAAGACCCAGGACGCCGCCTTACATCATCACAGCCAGCGCCTCCCCTCACACACACACACACACACACACACACACACACACACACACACACACACACACACACACACACACACACACACACACACACACACACACACACACACACACACACATACTATTAATATCCTTGAGGGGTGTAATGTGGGGAGATGGAAAGGATATCCAAGGTTGAGTGTCTGTAGTTCGGTTGGAGCTGCGTTGTGCTGTGGTACACACACACACACACACACACACACACACACACTCCACTCACAGTACATTTGTGCATCAGGGCACCCGCCACAAATGTGTGAAGAGGGATATTATTGTCACGTTGCTGGCGGCGGCCGTCCTCATAACTCTCCTCCTGCTCAGACTCCAGGCGCCGGCGTTTCATCCCAGCGAGCTCTGCAGGAACCCAGAGGTCTGCAGGAACCCAGAGGTCTGCAGGAAGCCAGAGGTCTGCAGGAACCCAGAGGTCTGCAGGAAGCCAGAGGTCTGCAGGAAGCCAGAGGTCTGGAGGAACCCAGAGGTCTGCAGGAACCCAGAGGTCTGCAGGAAGCCAGAGGTCTGCAGGAACCCAGAGGTCTGCAGGAACCCAGAGGTCTGCAGGAACCCAGAGGTCTGCAGGAACCCAGAGGTCTGCAGGAAGCCAGAGGTCTGCAGGAACCCAGAGGTCTGCAGGAAGCCAGAGGTCTGCAGGAAGCCAGAGGTCTGGAGGAACCCAGAGGTCTGCAGGAAGCCAGAGGTCTGCAGGAAGCCAGAGGTCTGGAGGAACCCAGAGGTCTGCAGGAACCCAGAGGTCTGCAGGAACCCAGAGGTCTGCAGGAAGCCAGAGGTCTGGAGGAACCCAGAGGTCTGCAGGAACCCAGAGGTCTGCAGGAAGCCAGAGGTCTGCAGGAACCCAGAGGTCTGGAGGAACCCAGAGGTCTGCAGGAAGCCAGAGGTCTGGAGGAAGCCAGAGGTCTGCAGGAAGCCAGAGGTCTGGAGGAACCCAGAGGTCTGCAGGAACCCAGAGGTCTGCAGGAAGCCAGAGGTCTGCAGGAACCCAGAGGTCTGCAGGAAGCCAGAGGTCTGGAGGAAGCCAGAGGTCTGGAGGAAGCCAGAGGTCTGGAGGAACCTTCTTTTGCTTTCAAGCGTTCTCTCATCTGGATGTCACTCCGGGGATCTGCGAGTGCGAGTTGGGGGATGATGAAGCCTTCAGCAGCAGGAGGAAGGAGACAAACCGTCGGGCTGGAGACGTGTGAGCTTTATTAGAAGGTCAGACGGCAGAAAGCCACGATACCTAATACTCTAAGACATCAATGTTACTCCTATTATTATTATTATTATTATTATTATTATTATTATTATTAGTGCATTATACTTCAAAGACAAAAATGAAAATCACAAAAAACCTGGACGAGCCGGTGGAGCCAAACCATCAAGTGTCATGTTGTGCACACACAACAAAAAATCCATTTATTTGTATTTTTGTATCAAAATCCAAATCTTTTCTTCCTGTAAATGGACAACATGAAGTAATCCGTTCCTGATGGATTTCAGCCAATAATATCGTGACATTCATCCATCAGTCGAGGGATCACCACATTAAGCTAAAGATGCAAAGGAGGGAGGAAGAGGAGGAGGGTGTGTTTGTTGATGATATACATATATACATATAGGATATACATATGTATATATATATATATATATATATATATATATATATACATATATATATACATATACATATAGGATATACATATGTATATATATATATATATATATATATATATATATATATATATATATATATACATATACATATAGGATATACATATATATATTTTGGGATCTTTCATTTCATGGTTTTGTTTCTGTTCATGCGTTTACACTCTTGTGTTGTTCAACAGAGCAAGTTAACTCCGATCTCACAAAACCAGCCAGAATAATTAAATCGTGTCTCTCGAGTTCAGCGTCCTGATGAAAACATCTGGAGGACGAGAGAGACAGAGTTATGAAGACTGACTGGAAGGCAATTAAACCCCGAACGGCGTAAAGATGACCGTTTATCTCGGTCGCTAAGTGGAAGTGAACACAGCAGACATTCATCCATCAGCTCTGTGACGCATCACCTGCTTCAGGTACGCTTCATTGACCTCGTCTGCTGCTGTTTCACGTACTGCACAATTCTCCTGTTTATCTTCCAAACCTTTGGTTCTCACACGTCTCCTACGAATCGTCCTCGTCTTCCTTCCACCCTGAGACGCTTCAACAAAAGAGATGAAATCACCTCCAATCAAACTGTGTCAACGCGTTCGTCCCTTCACATCGTCTGAAGTTCACATCAACGGATGTTAAAGTCGTCTGGTTGAAGCTGAAGAGTTGACAGAGAAGCTGTTGGTGTGACTTCCTGTCAGCAGCGTCTCCTGCTGTATTTATTTCTGGTTGTTTGTCTTATTTCCCCGCTGACTGTTTGAGGAGTGAGGATCCGTCCTCGCGTTGCTGTTCACATGTGTGACTCGTGAACAGGAAAGGTTACTTTCATTATCACTATGTGTTCTCAGAGACGTCCCGAGGGCTTTCACGTCTCCGCTGACTTCTCAATCTGGTGGGCGACGAGGAGAGAGCAAAGAAAAAGTTCACGACACTAAATATGAATCTTCGTGACTTTATTACTTTCTGATACCCACGTAGAATAAACTTCCTTCAGAGACGTACAGAGACGTAGAGCCGTCACAGACTCAGTCCACAGTGAATCACACACACGGACATCAAACACGCGTGAACCGCTATCAATCACAGCCGATGGAAGGGAAACTGGAAGAGCTGGTCGTTGCAAACGTCTTATTTTCGGTGTCATTTTTTCATGAGACGTGTAGAATAAAGTGGTTTTGATGAAATATCACAATTTTAAGCTTTGATTTGATTTGGCTGCTTTTCGTCACACGTGATGAGTTCAAGAACAGCCGTAACGTGGAGGATCCAACGCTCATCTATCATACATGGTGTCAACCCGCTGGCTGTTTTGGGGAGTTTGAGCGTTGCTAGTTGTTAAGCTAACGTCAGGAGCTAACGTCAGGAGCTAACGTCAGGGCTCCATGCGGCTCATTCATGTGTCCACCAGTGTGATCCAGACTGAAACATGCCAACTGATCTGGTTCTGACGTTTTTGGGATGAACCTTACTGACGTACTGATCCCTGACTCTTCATCTAGCGCCACCATGAGGTGACATCTTTGGTGTTTTAGTGAAATATCTTGACAATTATTGCAATACTTTGGATTTGGACCAAATCGCTTTGTGTTCAGTGCTCATTAGAACACGCTAGCATGCTCCACGTTTTATACCTGCTAAACTAGCATTGTCACTGAGAGTTAGCATGCTAATGTTAGCATTCGGCTGAAAGCACCACCGTGCTGAACACATCCTCACAGAGCTGCAGACTCATTCTTGGCCTGGAAACATGCAAACTACTTCAAACCCTTTTGTAAATACCGAGCAATTACAAGCCAGCAGTATCTTTCAGAGGCAGATAAACAACATGAAACGCTGATCGCCATGACAGCCATCAGGATCAATAGTCCATCTGTGCTTGGCAGAGAATGGCGGCTCTGGATTCAACGACACAAATGAGCCGGTACCCTTTGCTCAGGATCAGCGGAAGCAGCGGAGGATTTTTAGGGGGTTTTGGGCATCACTTCCACTTGTTCTACCTCTAAACCCTGAGCAGGGTTCAGCTGCTGCTGCGAGGCCGAGTTCAGGGTGAGAAAAAACACATTTGCTTTCTCTTTGACCCCCGAGTACCAAAATAAATCCCGCAGCATGATTTCTGTCTCCTCCGGTACGTTAACAGCCTGTTTATTTGACGTTTGTAGCTCACGTCTTTGTGAGTCCTCATATAAACTGGTCCTCAGCCCTCGCTTCAGAAATCACAACTCACAACCTGCTGGATGTGAGGCGTTTGATCAGGAGAGAATAATAAATAATGAAATCAAAGCTGCTTCTTTTTAAAGCGCCGACCAGCGTTTGGAATAAGTAAGACTTCAACAGAAGTATTCTTGGAATGAAAACAAAAGTCCTTATCAGCGCTGTCAACATGCGTTTATTCCAAAGACATGTTTGCCGTTAACAGAGTGACAAGAGCTTTAATTACTTATTGTTTCAGTCCACAAAGTGAAATGTTAGTTTTTGTAAAGTCTTCATGGTGTTTATCTGCTTCTAGAGGTTTGGTGGGTTCTCATTGGCTGCTTATTGGTTTCATATCTCAGCGTTCACTCCACGGACCTGAAAGAAGAACATAAAGAAAGAAGCTTTTGAACGTTTGCGGGTTGGACAGGAAGTCTTCTGTCGTGAGTCCGTCACACTGTGACTGTAACAGCGGTGTGGGGTAACCTCCACTCTTCCCTCAGACACATTCAGAGCGTCTTCACTGGGATCGAGGATCTTAGAGGATGCATGTGGTGTTGCAGTGGGCATTACATGAGAACCTACAGGTGTGTCCGTTTATGTTAGATTACGTCTACGGATCACATCTGTCTGGTCAAATAGAAGCCGTCTAGAACTCCGTAGAATACAACAGATACTGGAGATGAAACACTTGTTTCTTAAATCTGTGAAAGTCTGCGATCCTCCTCGTGTTCAGAGTAGATTCACCTGATATTCCACGAATCTCCTCACAGGAAGGAAACCGGCCGAAACGTTCCGCTGGAATCCTCCTCAGAGCACAAACACAGAGTTCCATGGTTCCCTGTCGACGGCATCTCCCCATGAGCAGCCGGGCGTGAAACCTTCACCCTCTCGTCCTCCGTCGCGCTGGTGTTTTCATTCATCTGTTGACGGGCAAACAGCAGCAGATCACACGTGGTTCCTCTCCCGGCCTCAGAGCGCCGGGAGAGGAACCAGCTCATGGTTCAGAAGGTTCTCAGTTCTCTGTGAACCGGTTCTCAGATCTCATTGGTCACCGTTACTCCAAATGTTGTGTTGTGTTGTGGACGGCTTCTTTGAATTCTCTGGATGTTTCCTTTTCTTACGCGGCTGGTAGAGTTTGCAGAACGCTGCAGTTCTGCTTCACATTAAAGCACCAAAAGAAAAGCAAACGTGTCTCTTGGAATTTACATTCATGGACTAGAAATATGCAAATAGGTCTCAGAGGAAACATAACGCCACCTGATGAGATTATTAACGCAGAGACATTCTGAACTAACATCTGCCAAATCACAAAATGTTGAACACATCAGCAAATGTTCACCATCAACATGTTTTAGTTGTTTTCCTACATTACCCACTGCAGCAATAGACAACGTGTGCGCTGAGGAACCGAAGTGTGATTCATAGTTACGGTTAAGACCCTCAAAGCGCTGATGCAAGTAAGAGATGAGGAAGAATATCTTCACTGCAACTGGACTGTGTTCTTCCACATGAAGACCCAGATGAATGAGGCGCTGGTTGCTCTGCAGCGGTTGAATGAGAGTTAGTTCATCGTGGAGGCGTGAAAGGAAACCCGTTTCCAAGGTAACTAGATGTGAGTATCACATGTACAGATGATCATGTTCAGGTTGAAGAACTCTGAGAGTCTTTTTGTTTTCTACGTCAACCATCCATCGTTAAAGGATCCTTCTGTTGGCTGTTTACAGACCATGTGAAACTATTTGTTGAAGGTTTTGTTCATCAGACTTTTATCATCGCTGTGACATCACATCAACGTGTCTGAATGCAACAGTTTCTATCATATCCTACCAGTGTGTCCTGCAACACGTGTTCCTAACGTGCAGACGGTCTTCTCAAAGGAACTTCTGTTCACAGGGAACCAAACTACCTGGTTAGGTTTAGGACAAGATCAAATACACGAGTTACGTGAGAAAAAGATCAACGTTGACTTCTAGTTCCTCACGAGGGACGAACATGGTGCTCTCGGAGGAAAGATCGTTGTTTGTAGTCCCGATCACCTCCACGCCGGCCCGACTGTCTTTTAACGGCCTCAATACGTGCTGGTTCAGGATGACGTGGATCACATACAAAGTCACTTCTTGGTATATCTATGAATATCTATGAATATCACTGTGAGAGCAGCCTGCACACACCTGTACATCTGGTCGACCGTAGTCCTGATTTCACCGTTTTGATGATCAATTCGTCCTTTAAGGAATTTATCAAGTCAAAATGCCAAATATGTGACGGTTCCAGCTGCTGCTGCTGCTCGTCTTACATTAACGTAAAGTAGACGATGTGTTGGTCGAACAACACGAGACATCTGGAGACGTATGCCTGTCTGACTGTCTGCTTTTCACTGCTTCCTCCTGCTTCCTTCTCCTCCATTACTTTCCTTCTTCTCATTTTCTCCTCCTTACCTCCTATACTCTTTCCTGTCCTCCTCGTTTCCTCTTTCCTCACCTCTCCCCTCTTCACATTTGACGCCATAACATTTCAATTCCATTTCCCATCACCGTGGTCTGGTCCGTCTGAGGCACTTGGCTATTCATCAGTCGGAGCGAGGGGATGGGACGGAGAGAGGGAGTGGGAGGATGAAGAGGAGGAGAAATAGATCAAAAAGAAGCAATGAGAGCTGAGAGATAAACGAGGAGAGAGGAATAATGTGTACTTGTAGAGAGGAAGAGGACAAATGGAGCGGGAGAAATGAAGAGAGAAAGATGGTTCTTCTATGAGTTCACACGACAATATATGTTCTCCTTTCAAACACAACAGAAGAATGTGGATCTGTGAAGCTCAATAACTGGAAAACACCACGAAGTTACAAATAAGCAGCATTTCTCATCAGCATCCGTCAGCTGGGAATGTTGTGTGACGGGTGAGGAAACATGCTGGGATTCATCTCAGACTGATGACTGAGGAGCTCGTGAACAGCCAGACAGCAGCCCTCACACGTCTCCGCTGAATGCAGAGAATCTGAAGCTGTCATTGCTGCATGATGTCACATTTCTGTTTTACTCCAGTGATTCCTCACACTGTGTTTGAGTCGCGACGGTGAGAAAGAAGCACAAAATAAACAACATAAGTTCCTAAAACTCTGCAGGAACTTCACATCTTCGTTGCTTCCTGAGCTCTGATTTGCTGCCAACATCTCTTGTTCAGCGATGTATGAACTATGCGTGCTCTCAAACACACGCATCGAGCACACATCGATCGCGCATCGAGCGCGCATCGATCGCGCATCGAGCGCGCATCGATCGCGCATCGAGCGCGCATCGAGCGCGCATCGATCGCGCATCGATCGCGCATCGAGCGCGCATCGATCGCGCATCGAGCGCGCATCGATCGCGCATCGAGCGCGCATCGATCGCGCATCGATCGCGCATCGATCGCGCATCGAGCATACATTCCTACACACAAACTGGTGTTAATGAAGGACGGCGGTTTTTTGCTCATTGATCGGTTTCCTCGTCATCCAATCGTTTGTCCTCTAGTTCTTTTCCTCTGCCACACAGATCTCAGTATGAATCAGCTCAATAAACTGCATGCTGGTGTTGTGGTACGATCATTCGTGTTCTCGTGAGCATCTGGCAGTTGACACCCAGTGTGTTGCCTCATAAACACAGTCATTGAGTCTCTGACGCTAATTGGTTGAAACAGTGTTTGTAGGTTTCAGCCGTGGGTTTGTCCTCAACAGAGAATTACCAACTCTGAAACCAACATATGTCCTGAATCATGTGAAGAGCATTAACTTCACTTCAACCAGCAGCCTTCTGTGCCAGCTGAACGTGATGGAGAGAGGATGATACTTTCAGGAGACGGCTGCTCGTGTCCTGTGTGAGAGGCAACGTTGACTTATTTGTTGCGTAACTTCAGTATTTAAGTGGCGACACTCACTTCTAACCCAAACCACCTGAACTGAACTATTCCACCATCTTTTCCTGAACCTCACTGAGCTGTTTCCTGTGAATACAGAAGTTTATTTTAAAAATAAACCGACACGTGCTGCTGGACTTTCGTAGGAAGACTTTGAGGAATCACTTTTTGTTGGATATGAAATGAACCGTTATATAAGTATACTTTACTCATTGAGAACGACGGGCAGCGACAAGAAGACAATCGCTCCAACGCTGTCTGATTCGTCTTAACGCCCAAGTCAAAATGTCATTCATAATATATACAAACTCATATTGTGTGTTTCACTTCACCCTGTTGGTGTTGGTTGTGTTTGAACAAACAGCTCCTCCTTCACACATTACACGTGCAGCACATGGTCAACATGTAGAATTCTACATCCTGCTGCAGGCTCAGTGATGGCCTTGTTATTTTACAGTAATTATACTAATGTCTCCAAGTTAATGTGCAGATATTTTATTGATGTTGAAATAGTAATCTGCCACATTCACATTAGCAGAAGTCCCCTCAAACTGAGAACGATCAGACCACCAGGAGCTGGAATTAACACTTTGGTGAAATGGGGGATATTAAGAATGTGTCACGGGAGTTAACAGGTAGGACCCAAACGCAAGACCACAGGAGACAGAAGTTACTGGAAACAGGTTTTATTTCGAAGGTGCGTGGAGGTGTGGAGCCCGTGGTCCGACACCAGAGTAGGCAAAGCGGCGGTGTGAGGCCCGTGGCTCGACACCGGAGAGCTGGAGGTCTTGTTCCGAAGGTGCGTGGATGTGTGGAGCCCGTGGTCCGACACCAGAGTGCTGGCCGCGTGTGTAGTCCGTTGAATGCCACGGAGGGCGGAGCGGCGGCGTGTAATCCGTAGAACCCCAGGAGGGCAGAGGATGCCACGGGGTTGAAGTGGGTGAAAGACGGTACGACCTGACAACCCCAGACTGCAGGACCAGAGTTTATATAGTGACAGGGAACTCATTAGCGGGCCCTGAGTCTGGTGTGTCAGGCTGCAGGAGGTGATCGGCTGGAGTGTCCTCAGCTGTGCACGATCAAGGGTGTGGGAGGTGTCTGGAGACAGAGGACAAACACAGAGCACATGGCATACAATAACAAACAGGGGAATGACAGGACACATGAGGAGAGGAGATCAGGGGAAACACAACGGGTCCGACAGGGATCCTGGATCCTGACAGTACCCCCCCCTTAAGGAACGGATTCCAGACGTACAAGAAGACACAAAAAAGGGCGGGTGGAGGGGGTCCGGAGGAGGGATGTCCCCACAGCTACAAGGCCGACTAGGGTGGGCGGCGGGGGTCCGGAGGAGGGGTGACAGGATCTGACCGGCCACGGGGCCGCAGAAGAGCGTCGGCCACGGGTGCTCCGGTGGACGGCCGGGCGGGCAGAAGGGCTCCGGGCACGGGTGCTCCGGCGGACGGCCGGGCGGGCAGAAGGGCTCCGGGCGCTCCGGCGGACGGCCGGGTGGGTGGAAGGGCCCCGGAGAACAGGATGCTAGTCCAGCGGCGGCAGGCACTGGAGGTCGCTGCTGCGCCGTGACGGCAGCGGCGGCAGGCCCTGGAGGTCGCTGCTGCCCCGAGACAGCAACTGGAGGTCGATGCTGCTCCGAGGCGGCCGCGGCCGGGGCTGGAGGTCGCTGCTGCGCCGTGACGGCAGCGGCGGCAGGCCCTGGAGGTCGCTGCTGCCCCGAGACAGCAACTGGAGGTCGATGCTGCTCCGAGGCGGCCGCGGCCGGGGCTGGAGGTCGCTGCTCCTCCGGGACGGCAGCGGCGGGAACTGGAGGTCGATGCTGCTCCGAGGCGGCCACTGGAGGTCGCTGCTGCTCCGGGACGGCAGCGGCCGGGGCTGGAGGTCGCTGCTCCTCCGGGACGGCAGCGGCGGGAACTGGAGGTCGATGCTGCTCCGAGGCGGCCACTGGAGGTCGCTGCTGCTCCGGGACGGCAGCGGCCGGGGCTGGAGGTCGCTGCTCCTCCGGGACGGCAGCGGCGGGAACTGGAGGTCGCTGCTGCTCTGGGACGGCAGCGGCCGGGGCTGGAGGTCGCTGCTGCTCTGGGACGGCAGCGGCCGGGGCTGGAGGTCGCTGCTGCTGCTCTGGGACGGCAGCGGCCGGGGCTGGAGGTCGCTGCTGCTGCTCTGGGACGGCAGCGGCCGGGGCTGGAGGTCGCTGCTGCTCTGGGACGGCAGCGGCCGGGGCTGGAGGTCGCTGCTGCTCTGGGACGGCAGCGGCCGGGGCTGGAGGTCGCTGCTGCTCTGGGACGGCAGCGGCCGGGGCTGGAGGTCGCTGCTGCTCTGGGACGGCGGCGGCCGGGGCTGGAGGTCGCTGCTGCTCGGAGGCGGCGGCGGCCGGGACTGGAGGGCGCTGCGGCTCGGAGGCGGCGGCGGCCTGGACTGGAGCGGGCTGCGGCGCTGAGGCGGCCTGGACTGGAGCGGGCTGCGGCGCTGAGGCGGCAGGGACTGGAGCGGGCTGCGGCGCTGAGGCGGCGGCGGCCTGGGGCGCTGAGGCGGCAGGGACTGGAGCGGGCTGCGGCGCTGAGGCGGCAGGGACTGGAGCAGGCGTAGAGGCGGCAGGGACTGGAGCAGGCGTAGAGGCGGCAGGGACTGGAGCAGGCGTAGAGGCGGCAGGGACTGGAGCAGGCGTAGAGGCGGCAGGGACTGGAGCAGGCGTAGAGGCGGCAGGGACTGGAGCAGGCGTAGAGGCGGCAGGGACTGGGAGCGGCTCTGGCTCTGAAACGGCGAGGTCCGGGGATAGCTGCGGCTCTGAGGCGACAGCCGGGACTGGAGGTCGCTGCTGCTCCGGGACGGCGGCGGCCGGGACTGGAGGTCGCCGCGGTTCGGAGACGGCGGCGGCCGGGACTGGAGGTCGCCGCGGATCGGAGACGGCGGCGGCCGGGACTGGGGAAAGCTGTGGCGCAGAGGCGGTAGGAACTGGAGCTGGCGCAGAGGCGGCAGGAACAGGAGCTGGCTGCGGCGAAGAGGCGGCAGGAACAGGAGCTGGCTGGAATGCCGTCCGAATGCGGGGAGCCGGAGTCGGCCGGGCCACCGAGTGTTCCGCTACACTTGCTTGGCCCCGTCTCCGGCTGAGAAGGTGCTTAGCCATATAATCAGAGTCCCCTAGAGGGTCAAAAACTCTCATCAGATCTGCCACAAAGTCCACATAACACACAGTATTAGGCCGATGAAAACCTAACGTTCTCGCGGCCCAGTCCAAAGCCCTTCCCCGCAGTAATCCCACCACGTAGGACACCTTGGCCCCGTCCGAGGCAAAAGTCTGAGGCTGACGGTCAAATACCCGTTGACATAGCAACAGGAAGCCCTGGCACCTCCCCAGTGTTCCGTCATAGGACTCCGGAGCCGGCACGGGGGATTCCCAGACCGGCGGAGCGAGGACAGGCGGGAATAGTGCGGGTGCTGGAACTGGTGGAGACTTGACTGTCCGGGCTAGTTCCTGCACGAGCCAGCCAACCCGAGAAACTTCACCAGCGAAACTTCTCATCTCCTGGAGCATCTGCTGGTGTGCTTCCAGCAGCGTGCTATGTCCGGCTAGCGTAGGTGCTCCTGTGGTTGCTGGGTCCATTATGGTCAGGTCGTTCTGTCACGGGAGTTAACAGGTAGGACCCAAACGCAAGACCACAGGAGACAGAAGTTACTGGAAACAGGTTTTATTTCGAAGGTGCGTGGAGGTGTGGAGCCCGTGGTCCGACACCAGAGTAGGCAAAGCGGCGGTGTGAGGCCCGTGGCTCGACACCGGAGAGCTGGAGGTCTTGTTCCGAAGGTGCGTGGATGTGTGGAGCCCGTGGTCCGACACCAGAGTGCTGGCCGCGTGTGTAGTCCGTTGAATGCCACGGAGGGCGGAGCGGCGGCGTGTAATCCGTAGAACCCCAGGAGGGCAGAGGATGCCACGGGGTTGAAGTGGGTGAAAGACGGTACGACCTGACAACCCCAGACTGCAGGACCAGAGTTTATATAGTGACAGGGAACTCATTAGCGGGCCCTGAGTCTGGTGTGTCAGGCTGCAGGAGGTGATCGGCTGGAGTGTCCTCAGCTGTGCACGATCAAGGGTGTGGGAGGTGTCTGGAGACAGAGGACAAACACAGAGCACATGGCATACAATAACAAACAGGGGAATGACAGGACACATGAGGAGAGGAGATCAGGGGAAACACAACGGGTCCGACAGGGATCCTGGATCCTGACAGAATGACATTAAAATTAACAAACAGATCAAGTGATAATTACCGCTCTCTTCCTCCGGCCTGGAGGAACGAACCCCATCCGAGGGAAGCTTGAGGAGGAAATACTGACTATTTCTCAGAAAAGCTCATCTGGTTCCAACAGGCCTAGAAGGCAAATGTAGAAACGTGCATTAGCCATTATGGCAGGAAGTCAAAAAAAGATATGGAGCCAGAGAAGGTCGAATACAGGTGGATGATGTTGAAATAATATGAGAATCCAATATTAATGTTAATAATCATTAAGTTTATATGTTAAATGTTATTTAATGACACATTTGACTAGACTAAAGACTTGTATGGGGAGAAAGTGGTCACATGATGAGCTGTACAATAAAGAGCAGCAGGACAAGGATGATCTGTAGAAAGGGAAAGGTGGTTCCAGGAAGACAGACAGACAGGAACGACTGTGAACGGACAGAGATAATCGCCTCTACAACCTTGTGTGATCATGTGATGAGTGACTCTCCTCTGAGACTCAAAGACGTGAGCAGCATGATGACGGTAGTGCTCGTTATGGAGGTCAGGATGGAGGGTTGGATGCATTCAAATGTCTGACTGCTGACACCGATGTTTGCATCTCGCCTCCTACAATCAGTCAGCGTCGGTTTGTGTTTAACTAAATGTAAACGATACCATCTTTTTCTAAACCTAAGTAGTTGTGTTGCCTCAACCTAACTAAGTCGTTTTGTTGCCTCAACCTAAGTAGTTTTGTTGTCTGAGCATAACTAAGTTGTTTCCTGTGAATACAGAAGTTTATTTTGAAAATAAATTGACACGTGTTGTTGGACTTTCATAGAAAACGCACAAAAACTGAGAAGTAACTTTTTTTCGTTAGATATCATATGAAGCGTTTTATGGGCGGCGACAAGGAGACAAACGGTCGAACTTTGTCTGATTCGTCTTAACGGCATCAAAAATATCAAGTCAAAAAATGTCCAACATTGATTTATTGTCACGTAACTTGCATTCTTCAGTAACTAAGTCGTTTTTTTGCTGAAACTACATTTTTTAAGGGACGTTTGTTTTTGATTCTTCAGAGATGGAACAAACCTTTCTCTCTCCAATCAAAGAAGCCACCAGAAGCCGTTATTTGCTGAACCTGTGTGAGCGCGTCCTGATTACCTGATCTGGTCGGCCGAGCCTTTTAAAATGTGTCTTTGATCTCGTTATTCTTTATAGCGGCTCATTTCTTTCTGTTTTGTATACGGTAATATATATATATATATATATATATATATATATATATACATATATATATATATATGAAATGAGGTCATTACAAATGCCGAATGAATTACAGATAAAAAGAAAACTAGTATTCTTTGATGTGTATGTGCCGTTCGTGTGTTATCGAACATGAT
>CM051708.1:20055970-20093470 GCA_028022725.1 Lycodopsis pacificus
TCTCTTTCCTCTCTTCTTCTCCTCTTCTCCTCCCTCCTACTTCATGTTTACTCTCCTGTCTTCTTTTTCCTCTTCTCATCTCTTCCCTCCTCTACTTCCTCCTTGTTTCCTATCCTCTTCTCATCTCCTCTCTCCTCTACTTCCTCCTTGTTTCCTATCCTCTTCTCATCTCCTCTCTCCTCTACTTCCTCCTTGTTTCCTATCCTGTCCTTCCTCTCCTCTAGCTTCTCAGTCTTTTTCCCTCCTATTATTTCTCCTTCACTGTCTCCTCTTCTGTCTTCTATTTACTCCCTCCTTTCCTTACCTTCTGTCTTATAGCCCCTCCTCTCTTTCCTCACTCCTTTATTCTCTTATCTCCTCCTGTCTTGTCCCCTCTTCTCCCCGTCAGTCTCCTTGTTCCTCCTGCCTTCTTCACCTTATCTCCCCTCTCTTTCACGCCCTACCCCCCCCTTCTGTCCTCTTTCCTTTTCTCTTCACCTCCTTTCCTTTACTCTCTCTGCCTCTTCTCCTTCCCCTTTGTTCCTTCTCTGTCCTCTTCCTTCTCTTCTTTTCTTCCCTCTCTTTATTTCTCATCTCCTCCCATCTGCATCCTTTCCTTCCCTCCTTCCCTCCTACCTTTCTTTCTAGTGATTTCTCCCCCTTTCCTTCCTTTCCCTTTTTCACGATTTCACTTATATTTAGTTCTCTCTCATTCCTTTCCTCATCATTTATTCACTCCTTACTCTCATCCTGTTTTGTATCTTTCCACTTCCTTTCCTCTCCTTTCCTCATCTTGTCTTCTTCCCTCCCCCCCCCCCCTCCCTCCCTCCCTCCCTCCCTCCCTCCCTCTCTTCTGTCATGGGTGGATGAGCGTGTCCTTGATCTGCAGGCTCTCCTCGGGCCCTGCTGTCCCCCAGACGGTGCTCTGTTTCTGGGATGAGGCGCTGACCTCTGACCCTCCTGTTGGCTGCTTGTGGAGGCTGACAGGAACCACGGACTGCTCTGCTCCTCGGGGGAGTTCAGGGAGACGAGGGGGGGGGGGGGGGGAGGAGATGTTTCGTGTTGGAACGCTCCCCTCAGGGCTGAGTGTGGATCTCTCGGTCCGCTCCGTGTTTCTGGACTCTGTTGTTGTTGTTGTTGTTGTTGTTGTTGTTGTTGTTGTTGTTGTGGTGAGGGATGAAGTGATTCGTCGGCCGTTCATCATAATTAGCTGATGGAGTACGTTAGAGAGGTGATTGGGCTCCTCGGCTCACCTGCCAACAGCTGGTAAACAAACCGACGCATCGGCCAAAAGCAGCGTCTACCTGCCAAATCCATAACTCCGCTCAGCGATGAGACGAGAGTTCATGGAGGTATCGCTCCCCATGCACCGCTAAAGCAAATATGAATAACTTCTATTCTGTAAATGACCTGGAGGAACAGACATTTGGTGGAAACCAGCACTTTATGGACGCTGTGATGTAGAAGTGAAAGAGTGAAAGGACGGAGAAATCACGAGGAAGAAAGGTGAGAAGGAGGGAAGGAAAGGACGGAGGGATGAAGGGGTGAGAGAAAGGAGACAGTTAGAAGAGGAAGGATGCAGATGGGAGGAAATGATACATAAAGAGAGGGGAGGAAAGCGATTGTTCTGCTTCCATTTGATGGGCTAGAGAGAGCATGCACGCTTTATGAATCTACCAATTTATAGTTCTATTGTGTGTCTCCGTCTCTCCGTCTCTCCATCTCTCCATCTCTCCATCACTCCATCTCTCCATCACTCCATCTCTCCATCACTCCCAGACGACTTCTCTCCATTAAAACACAACCTGCACAAAGAAACGTGCCCTCAGACGAGCTCCAGCTCTGACTCCCTGCTTCCATTCTCCGCCTCATCACTGCTGTTCAGTGGCAGACGGCCCGCTGAGCTCCTCCACATTATATGATATATATATATCATATATATATATATGATATATATATGATATATATATATATATATGATATATATATGATATATATATATATGATATATATATATCATATATATATCATATATATATATATATCATATATATATGATATATATATATATGATATATATATATCATATATATATATATGATATATATATATATATGATATATATATATATGATATATATATATATGATATATATATATGATATATATATATATGATATATATATATCATATATATATATATATATATATATATATATATATATGTATATATATATCATATATATATATATATATCATATATATATATATATATATATATATATATATATATATATATATATATATATATATATGATGCTACCACTGGCCTGAGGGGAGGCGGTTCACTGTGCTTCAGTCCTGAAAGAGAGAAAGCAGAAGCTGCACATCAACAGCCAACACATCCTCAGAGAAGCCTCCAGGCGTCTGAGTGTCAGTCGAGTGTCCACACACACACACACACACACACACACACACACACACACACACACACACACACACACACACACACACACACACACTGCCTCGGTGGAACACCATGCGGCCCTGTGAAGGAGCTCCGCATCGTTCCAGTGAGACGGATGACTGTGAAGCGGCTGCTGTTTGCTCGATTACAGCCGGCGAGTAACCGGCGGCCTCCGGCCGTCAGCGCGGAGACGCTCGCTGCCTGTTGGACATTTAAAGCTTCACAGAGTCTGTAAATGGTTTGTTTACTGCTCGTTGTGGCGTTAACGGTAATAAACAGTCCAGAGGTTCATCCTGTGGACAGCCAGCTGTGATCCAAGCACCCGTTGGTTGGGTTCAGTGGACGTTAATGACTCAGGTGCTCTTCTGGCAGATCTTCTAGATTTCTTCCAGATATGATCTCAGTTCATGTATAATTGTGTTTGCAGTGTTTACAATGGCTGGTATGATGATGTTGCTCGGACTTTTTTCGCGGACTATTTTTTGAATATGTCTGGACAAATAATTATTTTTCTTCGTGAAAAATGCTTCCTACGACACGCTGAGTGCTACACTTTTCTAAAAGAGACCAAATCTCTAATCAGCCAAGTTCACCCTCAACCAGAGAGTTACTGCTGTGGAATGATGTTCATTCAGTCAGTGTGTCTTTGACATTTATGTTCTCATAAAACATTTGCAATGCCCGTATACTCTGCAGCAGATTATTGTCAACAGGCTGCAGAGTGATGACGGTCAGGTTTTTAAATAAATGCTGACTCATTGTGAGCTCTGGTTCACCTGCACCACCTGTGAACCACCACAAGAGTCGCTAAAGAGCGAGTCAACGTGTGTGTCTGTGGATGAATAGAAGGAAAGCTGACCGTGAGGCTGTAGCCTTGAATAACCGTTAGCTTTAGCACGGCTCGTGCTAATTGATTAATAGCTAAGGATCATTACTCCTTGTTGTTTGCTTCCCTGAAAGCTTGTGGAGAGGCATTCTGGGAAATATAGGAAATCAGTAGAAGAGGTAAAGGAGGAGAAAGTGACACAAACCTGATTGATGATATCAGCAGACCTGTTCTCCTCTTACCGCCTGGCATCATGATTCAGCCATAGTTCAGGTGTTTTTAGTTGTTAGTCCCGCCCCCTCCTCCCTGTCAGCTGTTCATCCTGTCAATCACATCAACGAGCTGTCTTGTTACAGGACTGAGAGGGATTTTAGTTTCTTTTTGTGATGGTCTTTATGGATATGGAGTTCATGATGTATCATTTAAAAGGCGGGACATTTCCCTTCAGGAGACCAAACCAGAGCTAATATCGGACCTCCATTGTTCCACAAACACGACTCCAGTGGGATGATCATGTCTGCTGGACGTTTAGTCTGCTACCATGTCAACCAAAGCAAGTAAGCAGTTCATCCATCAGGATGAGCGCAGCCTCGAGCACAGAGAGGGAACAGAGGGACGATCAGCCTATCAGCTCGATCAGCCTATCAGCTCGATCAGCCTATCAGCTGGATCAGCCTATCAGCTCGATCAGCCTATCAGCTGGATCAGCCTATCAGCTGGATCAGCCTATCAGCTCGATCAGCCTATCAGCTGGATCAGCCTATCAGCTGGATCAGCCTATCAGCTGGATCAGCCTACCAGCTGGATCAGCCTATCAGCTCGATCAGCCTACCAGCTGGATCAGCCTATCAGCTGGATCAGCCTATCAGCTGGATCAGCCTATCAGCTGGATCAGCCTACCAGCTCGATCAGCCTATCAGCTCGATCAGCCTATCAGCTCGATCAGCCTATCAGCTGGATCAGCCTATCAGCAGCTCTAGCACCTTGTGTCCTGGACTATTTCAGCCAGCAGATGAATCGTTGTACCAGCCGGTTTCTCCAAAAGACGCATAAATCACAACAATTCTAGTTAATTTATGGTTAAATAAAATGCTATTGCTGCTTCTTGCGGGTTCATTTTACAGCATGTAGTCTGTATTGACTGCTATATGAACATATAAGTGTGAATATATGAGGATCGAAGCAAGTGGCGTAATATCAAAAGTCAAACAAACTCCCTAAATGTTGAGTTATTGAGAAGTTCTTATGTAACGTTGTTTACGTTTGACTTACCCACTTATCTTAAGCTCAACCATGAACTCATCACTTCTGTTGCTTCAAGTTAACTGGTCCTTTCACGGTAACAGCGCGGTTCAGAAAAACAACTGAAATGCCTTCAAAGGTTGTATTTCATATTTTATTACAGCCCTCCCATGAGATCAGGTTCATGTGCACCGAACACAACATGAACATGCACAACAAGCACAGTCCTGAATTTATTCACAAGGAGAACATAACCCGTCCTAAAGATTTGTCTAATCATGCTCACAGAGAAATGCAAGCTCAGCAGCTTGAAGAGAGAGCAGAGCTCAGCTGCAGGAGGCGGCGGTGTGAGATCGGGTTGTTCTACCTGTCGAGGGCTGCAAATTGGCCGAGATGGAGCTCTGGAATTCTGCTCTGCTCTTCCTTTAACAGCTATTGGCTTATTTATATTCCTGACACACACACACACACACACACACACACACATGCACTGGTTATAAAATCAAGCACTGCTGCAGGATGTAGGCTCCACCGTGTTTCCTCACTAATGAAACTTAAATTTAAAGTTTAAATAAATGTCCCATTATTATAGGAAACGGTATGCGCTTGTAAGACAATGTGTGACAACACACACACACACGCACACACACCTTCTTCAG
This sequence comes from Lycodopsis pacificus, assembly GCA_028022725.1. Lineage (NCBI taxonomy): Eukaryota > Metazoa > Chordata > Actinopteri > Perciformes > Zoarcidae > Lycodopsis > Lycodopsis pacificus. The sequence goes on from CM051708.1 coordinate 20,061,143, forward strand.
GTGTCCACAGGGCTTTAGTTGTTTGGAGGCTGAAGCCTGGGGATTGTGGACCATAATAAGTCTGGGTCTGCACCATTGTTAGCCTTACAGTTCATTCATTTCATCCCCTTATTAATGGAGACATTGTTGAGCAGCAGCTCCGCCCTGAGAACAGTGGGGGGGGGGGGGGGGGCGGGGTTGTGCAGGGTGTTCTGGGTAATGGGGCTACAGATCCGTGGAGATAGATAGTTTAATTAAGCATTAGAGGATTTAAGCCCCCGTCAGCCCGAGGTGAAAAATGAGCTCTGAGGGCGAAGAGAGCCAGAGGGTGGTGTGTGTGTGTGTGTGTGTGTGTGTGTGTGTGTGTGTGTGTGTGTGTGTGTGTGTGTGTGAGTGTGTGAGTGTGTGTGCGTGTGTGTGCGTGTGCGTCTGTGTTAGGATGAAGATGGTAAAGACAAATCTTTCAATACAACTACAAATTATACACATATCTCATTCTATGATCAAAGAACGAAGTTCAGAACTATGTATCATTACATATTCGGCCAAATGACAAATATGTAATCCATCATTAAAGGTTAATTATTTAGTTTTTGTGTTTTAATGTTACGTTATTCATAATAATGTTGGGTAAGATTTGAGTCAGCAGCTGCACACACTTTTGGAAGATCAAATTCAAATTTAGTAATAAAGGAAATGTAATTTTTGTATAAAATGAATACAGAAGAAAAAACTAAAGCAAAAAAGATATCATTCATAAAAGGTTTAAAAACTAATTCAGAACACAAAATTAAGACAACATGGATAGTAGCAGCTTTGCTGTCTCAACCTAACTAAGTAGTTTAGTTGACTCAACCTAACTAAGTAGTTTTGTTGACTCAACCTAACTAAGTAGCTTTGTTGACTCAACCTAACTAAGTAGTTTTGTTGACTCAACCTAACTAAGTAGCTTTGTTGACTCAACCTAACTAAGTAGCTTTGTTGAATCAACCTAACTAAGTAGCTTTATTGACTCAACCTAACTAAGTAGCTTTGTTGACTCAACCTAACTAAGTAGTTTTATTGACTCAACCTAACTAAGTAGTTTTATTGACTCAACCTAACTAAGTAGCTTTGTTGACTCAACCTAACTAAGTAGCTTTGTTGACTCAACCTAACTAAGTAGCTTTGTTGACTCAACCTAAGTAGTTTTATTGACTCAACCTAACTAAGTAGCTTTGTTGACTCAACCTAAAACTGTTTCCTGTGAAGACAAAAGTTTATTTTGAAAAGACTGTGTTCATGTAACGAGCATTTTTACAGCGTTAATATTAGTTTTTGCATGTTTGCATCTGCTGTGCGTTATCTTTTGATTGATCAACATAAACCCTCATTTCCATGAATATATTGTGGATTAATAATGAAATGAAAATAACTGGAGCGTCTGTAGATGTGAGGGATTTGAAGATAGACTGCAGAGGAGGGCAAAGAGTGAATGAGAAACAGAGGATCCCCTCTCTGTCTTCCTGCTTTGTCTCGTGCCAGTGATCTGCTCAATCCGTCCTCGTCTAGTAGCACTAATCCTTTTGTTTTGTTGTGCCACTCTGGCTATCTGTTTCCACCACCTATCGATTAGCTGTGCCGCTGTGCCCACCGCGCAACACATGAATGAATCTCATTTCCCCTCTCATTGTGTTGCAGTAACTTAAAAAAACAACAAACCAATTCATGGAGCCAGGAGGCGTGAAAACAGGTTGGAGGTGAGATTAAAAACAGCATGTGGATGTTCAGGATGAGCGGATTATCTGATACGAAAGTACGCTGTTCAAGACACCACCATCATTTTAAAGGTGTGGATTCACTGACCGAAGCTCGGAACAACTTTACCGGACGGCATTGTGTTAAAACCAACAGTTAGGTTTAGGGTTATGAAAAGGATTGGACCAACTCCAATGATTTGAAATCTCAGGCAAAGTAGCACAAGGCATCGATTTTGCTCAAAAATCGAACTCATCCGATTTGCTTGCAACTTTGCACACCTGGTGGGCTGTTCCCAGGCATGCCCCCTCATAAGTTCCAGCCTCCTAGCCCAGATCATACTGTAGGTATTGTTTGGGAGAGATTGGACAATTTCTGCCATTTCGGTTAGGATTATTGGACAAAATGGTCAGCCCATACACATTTTGTCGAAATTACCCTTTTTGAGTCATAAGGCATGTCGAAAGTGGCATGTTGAGTACACTTGATTGGGCTCTCATGTAGTCCAATTATCCCAACCCAGTTGGCAGTTATTGTTCCGACTGTCCCAATGCCTTTTGGAACAAATTCTGACATTTTGGCATCTTCACCATATGTGGTGAAATTTGTTCTAAACGAGCTACAGCCACCGAACTTAATACACAGGGTCTATGGCTTCATAGCAACATGTAGTCAAAATACGTTTCAGCCTCCCAGCCAAGATCATACCGGATATATTGTTTGGGAGAGATGAGAACAAATAGGCCATTTGGGTTGGGATAATTGGCCTAAATGAGAGCACAATCAAATGAGACGAAATGACCCTTTTTGAGTTATAAGGGAACTGCTATTTCGCGGACCTTTTTGTCCTGGAAATGGCAGTTCCCTTATAACTCAAAAAGTATCTTTCCGACTAAATATATATGGGCTGACCATTTTGGCCAATAATCCCCACCTAATCGGCCGACATTGACCCAAGCGTCCTATTCCTACAACATGCAAAATAACTCATCAAATAGCTCAAACAGTCTGGAAATTGCACCCAACATCCTATCTGAGGTCCTGAGCTTGCTCACCAAGGACCCCGTCTCTCAGTCCTCTGGAACGCTATCTTCTGTTAGCAGCATGCTAATGAGATCAAACCAATTAATCCCAGTAGAGTGTCCTCTTGTGTCCATCATATGTCAATTTTAGAACACAAAGTCATTTATTATTGTTTTATAGGACCCAACAGAAACCCTCTTGACTCTAAAGACTGAAAACTGCTTTTTAGCAGCATGCTAATGACTTGAAACCAACCTTGAACCTTGAAGAGGGTCCTCTTGTGTCCATCATATGTCAATTGTAGGACAATAAGCCATTTACAAGTGTTTTCAGTGCTGGTACCAGTGTGTTTGAGTGCAACTTGTGGTCAGTCGATCCCAGAACCCAGAACATGGACTTTCCTGCAGGCTGGTAACCTTCCAACGTGTCTGCTCACCGAGGTCACGGGTGGATGTTGGTGCTCAGACTGCCTCACTGCAGGAAACCCGCCCTCAGATAGATGGCTGGATGAATAAAATGCCTTACAGCGGTTTCTACATGTTTGTGTTGGCTTTCACCCCGAATGCATCAAGTGAAGAGGAGAGCTGCTCCACAAAGCAGAACAACAACATTAGGCGACGCTGCTTTTAGCCATTAACAGCTTTCCAGAGGAGCTGAGAGGATCTGACAATATCAATACTTTAAAACAGAAACTCAAACAGCTGTTCAGTCTGGCTTTTATAGAATGTTTTATCATTTTATGGGTGTTATTATTATTGCATATTATTATAACTGATTTTATTCGGTGTCTTATGTGATTTCATGCTATGGCTTCAGTATTTATACTAAATATTAATTAATTTATTATTTTATTTTTTGCTCTAGTTTCCTTTTTTACTGTTTTACCATGACCAATATATTCAGGGTTATATTTGATATATTTATCTTTCTTAGTGAGCAGTAGTTTCTTCATTGTTCAGTCATTTGTTCAGCACTTTGATTGCATTTGATTTGTTTGAAAGGTGACTTCATGAATAGATCAATTGATTGATTCGTTAATTGAATGATTATAAAAAGATGCAGCCTTGTTTTCAGAGGTTTGCATTCCATTAAATATAATTCTTAATTTGCACACATACTTTGCAGTTCATGATCCCCACGTTTTATTTATTCCTGAGTAATGCCTCCCAAAACACACAATCATGAGATTGTGTGTTTTGTTCTAGAAATCGATTCCCTCCTTGGATGCGATGCATCAAAGACGTCTAACAGGATCAGCAGGAACTGCAGCTCTTCTCCATCATCCCATCAGTTCTCATGTGCTGTTTTTAATGTTAATACTCTTTTCGACTTGATAATGCGTTATAACTCCTTCACTGCACGCAGGCACGTATTTGCCTCTCATTTATGCAAACCATCTGTTTACTCTGAGAAATGTCATTGCAGCTGTAAAGATGTTTACCTCCTCGACAAAATCATCCTCCAAGTACTGACAGTGTTCCATGAATGTGGTATTTAGACTTCATGTCCCTGCATCCAAATTACGCCCGCCACTGCTGCACCGCCTGAGAGGCCTTGATAACGTGCAGAGCATTTCTTTTTCGTCTGAATCCATAACCCCCTCGCTCAAGGATAAGATGTTTGTTTCCAGGAGCTCATTTGGAGGTGAGATATTGAATGCAGATGCCACTAATAAGGAGAGAGGCAGAGGAGGGAGATCTTTGTCTCGTTCCGCCTCTAATGGTTTTTGTCTCCCGCCGTCTGGCAGCAGTCTCTCTGTGAGTGTCGTTAGGATGCACGGGGAGTCGCTCCGGCTAAATATTGCGCAGGCTTCGTTTAGCACAGATGAAAGCGTGACTCGCTGTGGACTCACAGAGCGACAGTGAGTCACGTTGCAAACCCCAACATCATTTCAGCTGCTGCTGAGTGAGTTACTCCAACAGCTCCCGGCGTCGTGTTCCAGAAGCCTCCAAACCCATTAGTCCCGTTCTCCACTCTATTATGCTAATTGGTCCTCGGTGATTTCAGCGCCGGACCGACTGAGAGTATCAGTCTCTGACGCTCCGAGGCTCATTAAACACTCTGTCATGTGCAGAGACATCAACACCAGACATGTGACCGCTGATGGATTTTTGTTTTAATTGAGGAGCAGACTCGGAGGTTTATGGTCTTATTGGGGAGGCATGCTGGGAGAATGTTATCATCAATGCTAAACAATAATCACTTTTTCTGCTATCGGTACTTTCTTAGCTGTGGACCGAGACGTCCTCGTCTCAAACGTCCTCCCTCTGTCACTCTGTCTCTGTGTCTCTCTGTCGCTCTGTCTCTCTGTCTCTCTGTCGTTCTGTTGTTCTGTCTCTCTGTCTCTCTGTCACTCTGTCTCTCTGTCTCTGTGTCTCTCTGTCGCTCTGTCTCTCTGTCTCTGTGTCTCTCTGTCGCTCTGTCTCTCTGTCTCTCTGTCGTTCTGTTGTTCTGTCGCTCTGTCTCTCTGTCTCTGTGTCTCTCTGTCTCTCTGTCGTTCTGTTGTTCTGTCGCTCTGTCTCTCTGTCTCTGTGTCTCTCTGTCTCTCTGTCGTTCTGTTGTTCTGTCGCTCTGTCTCTCTGTCTCTGTGTCTCTGTGTCTCTCTGTCTCTCTGTCGCTCTGTCGCTCTGTCTCTCTGTCGCTCTGTCTCTCTGTCTCTGTGTCTCTGTGTCTCTCTGTCTCTCTGTCGCTCTGTCGCTCTGTCGCTCTGTCTCTCTGTCGCTCTGTCTCTCTGTCTCTGTGTCTCTCTGTCTCTCTGTCGCTCTGTCTCTCTGTCGCTCTGTCGCTGTGTCTCTGTGTCTCTCTGTCGCTCTGTCTCTCTGTCACTCTGTCGCTCTGTCGCTGTGTCTCTCTGTCTCTCTGTCGCCAGATGGCCAACCAGTGAAAGTCTCCACAGACAGACGAAAGAATCAGCGTCTTGCTGCTGGAGGAGCAGCATCCTTTAGGCTCCTGCAGCCGCTGACCTCCATCCTGCGAGGATCAGCAGTGACACAGTGATTTATTTTTGTTAAATTGACCCGATGAGTCAGATTCCAATCTAATCTGGTGGGCTTTTAGCAACAACAACAAAAAAAAACATCGACAAATTTAATACAAGATTGCTCTCTAAATGCTTCAGTGCAAGTTCATTAGCTTCCACTTCACAGAGGCCACATTCGTCTCATTATCTTTAGACTATTTTAATTTTGTTGGTGGAATAGTCGCCCCGTCATCACTTCCCGTAAACTGCCGGGATGCTGACGACGCACGACTTCCAAACAGAATGCCGTTCCCCGAGTGCAGATGAACGGCTGAACGCTGACGGTCTCCGCTTGTTCTCAGCTCGGAGAGATTCAGAGTTCAGCCAAGTTTCACTCATCAAACATTCAGCTGCAGGATTCCCATGACCAGCCAGCTCTTCTCTTTTTCCCTGGAAGACTACCTGGCCATGCTTCATGCTCCTCTGCATGAACCTGTTTATATATGTATATATATATATATATTCCCTCTGCTGGCAGCTCAGTCATAACACGCCTGCTGCCCTTTGGAGCGTCTCCTGACCTTAAAGTCTGGACACATCTTCTCCTGCAGAGGAAGCCGGCTCTAACCGGAGATGAAAAGGTTTGCTGAGAGGCTTAAACTGTGGCTGTCTGCCTGTCAGGCAAGAACGCAGGGGAGAGCAGCTCCATGTGGCTTTGAAAATGTTAGGAAAAGGACACGATGGTGACAGGAAACTTTTAACATTTAAAATAACTGCAGTTGATCCTGTACCTGTGTGTTTAGGTTGAACCAGGATTAGAGACAACAAGCAGGCTGTTCACTGCAAACTGTTTGTAGCTATACATATGTATATATGTATATATGTATATGTATATATGTATATATGTATATATATATATGTATATATATATACGTGTATATATATATATATACACGTATATATATATATGTGTATATATATATATATATATACACGTATATATATATATATATATATATACACGTGTATGTATATATATATATATATATATACACGTGTATATATATATATATATATATATATACACGTGTGTATATATATACACGTGTGTATATATATACACGTGTGTATATATATACACGTGTGTATATATATATACGTATATATATATCAGTGATCAGAACAGCATGAAAGTGATCAGAACAGCATAAACACATGCCCTAATTAGGAGTCCAGATGTGTCCTGTTTTTCGATTCAACAGACTGGTTTGATTGGTGGAACGCAGCTGAAGGGGCGTGCATTTTGACTATAAAAGTGATCTGTGAACAGTAATATATTTGAATCTGTTTCGATATGCCAAGTTCGTTTAATGTTGACGAATATGCATTAAAACGATTCCCGCTGGTTGCAACTCCAGTTGACCGTCTCTTCTCGTCATTTTGCCACTTCTTATTACCAGTCTCTGACGCTCGCTTGTAAACACCCAAAAAGCGACCCGGATGTATTGGAAGATTCTGGTGCTGTTATTGCCGTCCTATGTATTGGTCATCATGGGATCTGGCACACTGAATCGTCCGGTAGTACGAGTGTTGCAACCCGCAGTAGAGCTGCGGTCAAATAGTCAAAACTAAATGACATCCTATGTCTTTTCTCAACTGCGTGTCCTCAGCCTTGATGGTGGAGGAAAGATGTTCCGGAGAATTCACAAGGACTAAGGAAAAGACGAGTAACATTCTCTACAAGATGAATGTTGATTAGCAATGGTTGTGCTGCTGCTTGGGATCGGACACTGATCCTGCTCATTACGTCTCCTTTGGTTGGCAGTCAAGGTCCCAATGTTGAAGGACTTTTCATTTAACTTAGATGTCACCCTCCTGCGGGACCCTGAAGGTCTCTGTGGCGCCTTCATGTCCAACGCAACGCATCGCTGTTGAATAGAATGGTTTCCTCTTGAAGGCCAGATGAGAGACATGATTCTGCTGACTGTGTGGGAACCTTTGAGGCTTCGTATGAGCCTGTTGTTTTTCTGCACAAACAGGTGACAGCTGAGTCCGCCGCAGCATTCAGAGGACTCTTAACCTTTAGCTTAGCCTCAACAGACTGGACCCGCGGCCGTTAAATCATCCGAGCTTCTGCTCTTTATGAGTGCAGGTTTGGAGGTTCACAAGAGATATTTTTAAAAAAAGAACGGTGTTACCTGTCAGACTGCGGAGTAGATTTATGATAATGCAGACTAATATCCGTAATGGGAGGTCAAGACATCATTTAGCATCAGTACTGGGCTTCACTATGACTCTTTGCAGCCTCTGGCACGTCTCCCTGGCTGCACTGATGTGTTTCATGAAACTGTGCAGCTAACAGGGGTTTGTTCCAAATCTAGAAACCCTCGTTCAGTTTCAGTTGTCTCTGAAAAGATCCTTTTTGTTCGCATTTGTTCTGCTTAATCTGATCAATGAAATAACTCCTCGTCATCCCTCTGTCTCCTCTGTAGCCTGCGAGCTGATGAACCAGGGCATACTGGCGCTGGTCACCTCGACGGGCTGTGCGTCAGCCAGCGCCCTGCAGTCCCTGACGGACGCCATGCACATCCCCCACCTGTACATCCAGAGGAACAGCGAGGGATCGCCGCGGACCGCCTGCCACCTCAACCCCAGCCCCGGCGGGCAGCGCTACACTTTGGCCGCCCGGCCGCCCGTCCGCCTCAACGACGTCATGCTGACTCTGGTGGAGGAGCTGCGCTGGCAGAAGTTCATCGTGTTCTACGACATCGAGTACGGTAAGTGATCGACCGGTCGCCGTGCTGGAGCGAGGAGGCGGATGTTGGAAGAGCTGATGGGACAGTCTGCTGTTGGCTGGTGGAAGTTGATCTTGATTCTAATTCTCACTGTCAGATCCGGTTGATGTGAACAACCGGATCTCACCCCCCAACTCGTGAAATAGCAGTGCTTGGTCAGTGCTGCACCCTTTAATATCTGGATGAGCACCAGGCTTTCAACTGACTCCAATATTAACCCATCGGGGTCATTATCAGCCCGACGGGGTATAAAGCGAAAGAAAGGCTGCGTGAGATGGGTGGGGGGGGCGGTGTGGGTCAAACAAACCCAGGAGGCCACTGTTCCACAAGTCAATGTTGACTTATTTAAACATATGTTTCCTACATAACTGGAGTTGCCTACTGAACACCAGTTAGTTATTTTAAGTAAACCTTGCAACTGAGTAAACCTACCTTTATTTTGAAAACCGATTGTATGAATATAGCAAGTGGAAACTACGTTATTTGAAGCAATGTGGCCGCTGACCAAGCGTTTCTTGATGAGTTGGGAGTGAGAAGGTTTTGGACTCTGAGTTTGGACTTTAAAACTTTAAAATGTGGTGAGTTTTACTCTTAAGAACACATATGTTGGTGTTAACCCACTGTCCTGTGAAAAGTGGGAAACTTCTCCACTTCCTCTCATGTGGTCCACATGTTTGTGATGAGTGAAGATAGATAGTTCTGTGACTCTATGTTATCATTTGTATCTATTTCACTTCGTAATTTACACTTAATATGGCTTTGATGAAATAATAGATGATTCATACCTATGTTGATGGAGATAAGTTCATGTTTTTGCAGCCACTTATGAGTTTGTTTTACAACTCGTTCTCTCTTTTGATGCGCTTCTCAAGCATCAATGAAAAATATGTTCTTCCCAAGCACTTTGGATTAGTTTCTGGAATACTTTGGAAGTCCTTTTCCTGACTGTTTGTGACAGGATCTTTGATTTGTTTTCATTGTCCCTGCTGTTGGGATGATGCAAAGAAACATGGAGATTTGAAGGACTTTGTGTGTCTGTAAAGAAAGAAAAGACACGACATGACACCAACTTTAAATATAAATGCTGCTCGAAGGGTATGGGGGTCTATTTAAGGGTCTAAGATAGAGGGTGTTGTATTTTATACAGATTTTAAACTGATTGATTATTGAGTATTGGCTGCATGAATAAAATTGACTTGACTTGTATTGTTCCTTCAACACTAACCGTGTTACATATTTGTTAATATGTTGGGGAGTTTTGCCTCTCATTTATTTCCACTTCTGTAAATTCACATGTAGACAAATACTTGAAAACGCATTAAGAAGAGCTGCAGGCTGCCCTCAATGATTCCCAATGATTTCTGGCTTTGGAAAGGATATTCCAGCCACATGTCAGACATCGACCCCCGTTTCTTCTGTATTTGTTTGGAATAGCTCACTTGGACTGTATCTTAATGAAATCACATTAGACTCGATGGATTTTTGAGCATAATCGATACAGGATGGTGGCAATTACAATATAAGGTTATAGACAGATGCAGGCATTTAGCCTCTCAGATAAGTGCATTATAGCTGCTGGCCAGGATCTGAATCCTTTATGACCGAAGGACGACGGTGAGGCTGCGGAGGAGAACGTCACTCAGTCCAAAGATACTTCGTTTAAAATGAATCAGCAGATATGTTTGGAAGACTTTCAAAAAACTGTCTTCAGTGACTCATATGGGATTTGTTTGTTTCGGTTTAATAGCTTCTGAAACACCCCCACGCCTTCCTAACAATGGATTGGGGGGCCTGTGTCCAATCTTTTCTCAGTCATTTTTCGTAACCAAAACAAATCACCAACCCCGACTTTTCCTCCTTGACTGGCCGTGTGTAACTGAGCCTAACGCATAATGAAGACGCTCGATAAACGCTTCTGATTTCTGACGTGGGCGGACAACGTGTCTCAAAGAAACTAGTTCTGTTCAGGCGTACACCAACCCTCAGTCTGGGTTGTTTCAGATACCTCACGCGTCGATATCAGTTCGATTAATTGTCACATTATGTGGGAATAATGACGGGTAATTATCCCGTTTTAAAATGTCATGTAGCTAATAAAAAAGGAAAATGAATAAAAATAGAAGGGGCACAACGAGACACACTGACACTGGTATTTTTAGGTGGGTACAAAATATCTTTATTAGAAAGTTAAATAGAATTAAAGCTACAAGCAGCATTGACCGGGCCCTCGCAGCTTCACACACGTCGAGGTTACTGGCAGGACTCTGGTTGATGTGGTCATGCATTTCTGTGACCGTCATACACTGCACGCACGAGTTCAACGCTGTTTCCTGTGTCGACCAATGGTGTCGCCAGGTCATGTTGCCAGGTCTTAAGTCTTGAATGTTTTCAGTGTTCCTCCGAAAACAATCATAACTGTATGAATTATATTCACATTAAGTATGAAACATGCTGCCTGCATCTCGTGAACCAAATGTTATTGCCCTTTTGTTCATATAGCAGCACTTTCAAATGTGTTTGTAACGTAGGAGTTTGGTTGTCTGTCCCTTTTTACCTGTTGAAACAGAGCTTCTATTACTACATAATGTTCTATTCCTACATAATGTTCTATTACTACATAATGGATAATTATTAAGTATGTGTTCCACAGAAATTCCCCGGTCCTGATGAGACTTGATTTCCTGGAGGTGTGTCTTCACTTCTGTGGGAAAACTTCTTCTATTCTATTGAAAAAGTAACAAAGGTCATAAGTAGTGAACACTCTGAACTTAGTAATAATAATAGTACATTTAAATAAATTGCAATAAATACAGTACGTTGTACACCGCTGTAGTAACCTATGTCGGAGGTTTGTTATGGAAACAGACTGTATGCATGTTGGTTGCATTTTAAATGACCATGCACTGCACTTTCCTGTCCGCTGTCACGGACATACACGCCGATATTAATACATGTGTGATGAAGTCATGATGGGATTTCTCGTTCTAGTCTTCATACCAGTCCTTCATGAAAACAACCAGCAGCTGCAGTTTGTCTTCTCATGTTCTTTGTGGTGAACGTCCGGACGCTCCTCCCTGCTTCTTGTCTGGGAGGTGCAGTAAAACAAGCCACATGTAGTTACCATGCGCATTAATATTGCTCGGCAACATGAAACTGTTCTTCACCTTCTGTTGAGACGAGCAGCGACCGGTTATTCAACACATTTAGTGTTCAGCGTGTGCGCCGCCTCTCAAACATCACCTCTGAGGAGAGACGATGCAGCCTGCGTGTTCTCAGCATCGTGCTTCGTGTTCTTTCTTTGTCTCTCTTTAGAATCCTCAGCGTCTCGGTCATTGTTGGTGGTTACTGCTGCAGTTGGCGGATTGTTGAAGGCACAGAATGAACATTATATATCATTGATCTCTGAAGCATGTTCTTCTGTCAGACTGGTTGGTTTAAAGTGTTCCCCTGTTTCCCACACAACGGAGTCATGAATACAAAGCAAAGCTGCCTCTCAGCTTCGCCGTGTTTTCGTGGTACTTCTTGTGTTTTGTGTCTTTCTTTGATTAAAGGAGAGCAGCGTGAGGTGACAGCGTCTCTGTCTCGGGACAGATTTGCCGACTGCTGTGCTCTGATGTGAACACGTGTCACAGAAGTGATGAGAGCTGAGAGTAAACCTCCGACCTGCCTCAGACCGGCAGGGACCCCCACAGGAAACACCCCCACAGAAAACACCCCCACAGGAAACACTCCCACAGGAAACACCCCCACAGAAAACACCCCCACAGGAAACACTCCCACAGGAAACACCCCCACAGAAAACACTCCCACAGGAAACACCCCCACAGGAAACACTCCCACAGGAAACACTCCCACAGAAAACACCCCCACAGGAAACACCCCCACAGGAAACACCCCCACAGGAAACACTCCCACAGGAAACACCCCCACAGAAAACACTCCCACAGGAAACACCCCCACAGGAAACACTCCCACAGAAAACACCCCCACAGGAAACACTCCCACAGGAAACACCCCCACAGAAAACACCCCCACAGGAAACACCGCCACAGAAAACACCCCCACAGGAAACACCCCCACAGGAAACACTCCCACAGAAAACACCCCCACAGGAAACACCCCCACAGGAAACACCGCCACAGGAAACACCCCCACAGGAAACACCCCCACAGGAAACACTCCCACAGAAAACACCCCCACAGGAAACACCCCCACAGGAAACACCGCCACAGGAAACACCCCCACAGGAAACACCGCAGCGCGTTGTGACTGCAGGAGGAGAACAAATGACAAAGTTACATCTGACACACATGTAATCAGCTGGACTGCGAAGGGGAGAGGAGCTGGCGGACTGTTGGCTTTAGAGGATCGAAGACAAGCCGTCGTCTTCGGGGAGTGGAAGGAATAGAAAAGGTGTGATGCCCAACATGAAGTCACAGAGAGACATTTCAAAACCTGGAATAATCCAATGCCTGAACCCAACCAACGGTTTTATTCACTGAGTTGAGTTCTGCCTCATTGGTCGGTGAACGATGGGTTCTCATGGGTTCTCTTGGGTTCTCATGGGTTCTCATGGGTTCTCTTGGGTTCTCATGGGTTCTCATGGGTTCTCTTTGTTTCACGATGTGACTCGGTACCTCTCTGCTCCCTCTTTAGACGGTAATGTGACGGCTCTTCTTCAGGAGGAAATGTATCTTTTCTCTGCTGTTTGTTTTTGTGTCTACGGCTAAATGTAAGTTGAAGTGACACCTGACTCCGGTTCCGATCAGACCACATCGGGTTTGTGTCGGTTTAGTGCGTTAAATCTTCTCATCGCCATCCGGCTTCGATCGGTTTTCCATTCAAACGTAATCGTCCTCAGAGGGCAGATCAGGTTTGTTAAACCGCAAATAACAAAAGAACGTCTTTGTGGACTTAATCACACATTATCGATCCTGGACCTCCGGTTCTCCTGCTGACACTAATCCCCTCTAATTCCCATCATTCCATGTTCTCTCATCCGTTCAGTCTGTTTCTATAACGCTTCTGTTTCTATGGACTTTCCTCCTCAAGCTCATTTAATCCTTCAACATACATTCACGCTGCTGAGAAGCCTTATTTATTCTGAAAATACCAACACATTATTCGAAATAAAGGTTCTAACGAGAACCATTTAGGGGTCTTTGGCCTGTCCTCACAGGAGAACCCCGTTTGGTTCCTTTTGTAAAAGTTCTACCTGAATTCCTTTTAGGGGGTTCTACCTACAACCTAACATAAAGGGTTGTACTTGGATCCATTTATTAAAGGTTCTACCCAGAACCCCCTTTGAGATGTTCTACAGACAATCCTTCTATAGTGGTAATGGTTCCACCCAGAACCCTCCCTGGAGCTTTCATCATGAACCTTTCCACCTTTAAGGGTGTTAACAAGAACCCACCCAGAGAGTTCTAAGGAGGACCTTTTCATATTCCAAGGGTTTCATCTAGAACCCTTAATATGTCCATGATTTAATCTAGAACCCTACCAAGGGGGTTCTACCAAGAACCTCTTTATATTTCAATGGTTTCAGTTAGACCCCAACCTCAGGGTTCGGCCGTGTTATGTTGGAAGGGTTTCATGGAGAACTCATGTGACAGCGATGTGGTTCCCTGTGCTGTGACTAAAGCGTGCACATAAACATGGCCGCCGCTCTGACCACTACTGCGTTGAAGGTCTTTGTACGATTATTCTGTTTCTATGACGTTATCTCTCATTAAATGTCGTCCAAACAAAACCACAAACACATTAAAGTCGGAAGTTTTCAACGCTCGGACACTCACTAAATCTCCTTCTCACCTTCATCGTCCTCGTTCCTCCCTCTTCATCTTCATCCCGGCCTCCTCGCTCCGCGTGACGACTGGAGCCGGTGTAAGTGTGAGCCGAGCGGAGGCCCATTTATTCAGATTACCGGCTGGTTGTTGAGGGATACGAGGAGCAGATGGGCTTTCTTTTGGTTTGGCTGTCTGGCCGAGTCTTCACCGACCGGTGATGATGATTAAAGGAGCTGCTTGGGTCGCCTCCTTCCTGCTCTCGTCCTTCCTTCACCTCCCTGCTCGCAACCTTCCCCGCTCCATTTTCTGTTTCAAACAGGCAATAAGTAGCACAAAATGACTATAATACATCTCGGGAGGATTTGTTTTCAGGACATTTTAAAAGGCTAAAGAGCCTCTTCACTCCGTCCAGAAATAAGAAATAAGCACTTTTGGCTCAGCATTCTTCTCTTTAATGATTCAAGTCATTCTAACGGTGATGTTGCACTAAAGACGCGTTCTGGTTCTCTCTACGTTCAGCCGTCATGTAGCTGTCTCCATAGAGATACAAGACGTTTATATTGAAGTGAAAATCAAAACCACAGGCAGCGAAACGCCCGAAGCGTCTCTGGGGTTCAGAGGTCATGTCTCTCTTGTTGAGTGTGACACTGAGGAGCATCGACCGTCACAAGTCACTGGATCAAAACGATGTTCCTACAAGAAGCAGAAGTAAACAGCAGACAGGCGGGCTGTGCAGTGCGCTCTGGGAAACGGTGTTTTTCATCAACACCCAATCAGAGGCAGCTGTCAGGCGGAACAGAAGGCCGTCCCGAGGAGAAACGCTGATAAAGACATTGACACCAAGTGTGTGTGTGCTTGTGTGTGTGTGTTGTGGGTAAACAAACACACACACACACACACTTCTTCTCTCTTTCTCTGCCAATCTGTGTGTAACACAGATGTCCTCGCCTGACCTTCTTAAAGGCAAAGCGAGGAAGAGAGGAATGGAATCACAGCAGCGCTGCAGTGTTGATGACAGCCGGCGTTACGCTGAAGCGTTGATGGTGCAGCTACGATGCTAGCTTAGCGTAGCACTGATGGATCCTGAAGCATTTTGAAGCTTGTTTGCTGGTCGTGTTGTGGACAGAACCGACGAAGCATAAAGTCAAACTTCTTCATGAATTGGCATCATTGAGCAGTTATTTCTGCATTCGTTTGATCGGTTGACTGCAGTTAAATCAGCAGAACTCTGTTGGTTGAACCAGACGGTGACGGCAGCGTGGAGCCGCAGAATGATGTGATGAACACACGCCGGCGGTTTTGGTTTCAGTCATATTTGGGATTTCCAAAAAATGAAAATTGAAAGACTATCGTATATAATAATGCCAGAATGATCCTTTATAGGCCGTGCACCCCCTTCTACATCACGCACCCCCAATCCCCACACACACGCACGCGCGCACACACACGCACACGCACACGCACACGCACATATATGTATATATGTATATATGTATATATGTATACATATGTATATGTATGTATATGTATATATGTATATACATATATATGTATATACATATATATATATGTATATATATATATATACATATATATATATATACATATATATATATGTATATATATATATATACATATATATATATGTATATATATATATATACATATATATATATATGTGTATATATGTATATATGTGTATATATGCTCTCTGTGTTGTTATTGATCACTGGATGCACATGACTCTGGATGTTGTGAGCTCTGCTCATCTCTGGAGAACGTTGTGTCTTTACTCAAACACCAGCTGCAGCTCTTTCTTTGACTGTCTTCACGTTAACCTGCGTGTCTCTTAAACTGTCGTGCACGTTTCAATAATTCATCCAGACGCTCGCTCTTCACTTTCTGACTGCTCTGAGCTCGTCTGCTCTGCTCGCCACTCGTCCTCTTGGCCTCCGTAATTATCTTTTCATTAGCGGAGGAGAGGAACGGAGGCTTCCTCGTCGATTGAACTCGGCCCGTCGGAACGGGTCTCCCTCATCGGGCTGAACTCTGAAAGCCACTTAGTGAAGCTTCGTACATGTTGAAGGATGCAGCGCAGACAGAGCTCATTGGTTCTCGGCTCGTTAGCTCACAGCTTGTTGACAACACAGACGTTGGCAGACAAATGAGTTGGAACTGAACTCGAGAGTTTTTGTCACATACTTACAGAGAAAAGGTCAGAAAGTCACAGGAAGGGTTCAGTCAATAACACAAATCAGAAATACTTGCCTGCGAATATTTTGCTTAAAAACTTGTTTCATACCAGCAGCGATGCGAGTTTCTAAAGTTGCAGCACTTTTTGAATATGTATCTGTCTGAGGTCAACTGTTGTTCAGCCTGTTGGATATTTTATTGAGTTTCCTTCGAGCGATACACTGAATAAGTGTAAGTGTATGAATAGTGTATTCAGTGTATTTGTCTCAGGCTTTTATTGTGAAAGGTGGGAACAGAAGGAGCCTTTGTAATAAGAGTACAGCGCCTCCGTGTTCGACACTTTAATCGTTAAACGTGTGAACCCGGAGCTCGTGAGCTTTCAGGCACGTTTCCACGCCATTGAATGTTGCCATGGTTACCCTGGCCTTTGATCATAGGATGTTTAATCTTTCACCGTCGAGAACAATCTCCAGTTCATGCTGCTCTGTGTGAGGTTCAGGGAGTAGCAGACTGAGACGTGTCAGGCTTTGATAGAGATCTACTTCTGCTTCTCATGGGTTCTATAGACGTCTATGAGATGACTCTACTTCTCTCTAGTGGCCACCAGGGGGCGACTCCTCTGGTTGTATAGAAGTCTATAGAAAATGACTCTACTTCTCTCTTGATTTATTCCCTCAGTAAACATTGTGAACATGAGTTTATGTCTCAATCTGTAGTTTCAAGTCTTCTTCAATACAGCATGATGTTCATTTAGTACATGATGGTCCATTTAGAGTCACACAGACCATAAAGCAGGGGATGCTTTAGGGCGGGGCTACACAGTGATTGACAGGTCTCTAATAGACCATAAAGCAGGGGATGCTTTAGGGCGGGGCTACACAGTGATTGACAGGTCTCTAACAGACCATAAAGCAGGGGATGCTTTAGGGCGGGGCTACACGCTGATTGACAGGTCTCTACGTATACGGCGTCTCTACGTCTCCTCCTCAGTCCAGATATGCTCACTTCCTGTTCACTGGTTGCAAAAAAACAACATGGCCACGGCCGTAATCCAAGATGGCGTCTGCGAAATCGGCGAACTCAACGCTTTAAAAAGTCAGTTGAGAAACCAGTGAGTAACATCAGGCATCTAGCCACGACGTCTGCTCTCATTTCTTGGCAGGACCACCGAATCCGGTTCTTACTCCAAAGACTGGAAACTCTTTCAGCGCTGATACGATCTCAGATTTATGCTGCTCGCCCTTGTTTTCGGCTCATTGTACATCGCCGTCCCGTTCTTCTCTGCAACTTCTCGGGGTTGATTGAATGAGTGTGGCTTTGAGGCCTTGAGAGATTCAGCACATTTTAAAAGAAACTGTATTTTTATGCTGCCATGTCACACAGTTTTCATCAAAAGTCCAAGGTTCCCTCTTCACCTCCTTTAAAAAAAACAGCTCACGACAGACGTTCTCAGGGCTGCAGCAGCCGGCTTCACTTTGAATTCTCCGGCTTGACGAGTTAAAGGCGAGGACACGAAAGCAAGAGCTCTGAAGGCTTGAAGGCTGCGACCCTGCAGCTGAAACCCTCGCCGGTTGCTCAAGTTCCCGATCCGTTGAGCGAGGCGTCTGAAACAACGAGTTCACTCGTTGACTCTGTTCATTGAATGGAAGTTGTTCAGCTGGAAATTGCTTCTACGTGTCGTTAGAATATTGCTTTTAAAGCGGCGTTTTTACCAATATCACAAACTGATTCTGCAAACATGATCTTGTGTCATGGTGCACGTACTGGCGCTCGTCCTCCTCGACACATGCAGATGTCATGGAAACGATGTTTCACACGTTATCCAGCACTTTCATTCAAAGTCAATGTTCCTTGGTGGAGGAGGACAGTGTGATACGATTGAAAGCTCCAGAACAGCTACACAAAGGACCTCGTGATGAGAGAATTTAGCTTTTGGCAGCGGTCGGCTCGTCCGAGCTCGCTCGGCCGGTTAATTGTTGCTGTTTGCCCCCCGAGGAGGGTTGGGGCTGCCTTTAACCTCTCGTGACAGGCCGCCAAAATACAGTCGTTCTGGTCTCTTCACCGCGTTTCAGACTGATTTAGACTTGTTCAGCGGAGCAGGAGGATGAAGCTTCGTCTTGTCTCCACGTGGCTGCTTCATTCATCTGAGTGGAGTCTTGTTCGGACCCTGTTGAAGAGGAGACGATGTGCGATGATCACTACGGTTAAAAGAGAGCTTTGTTTTTAGGTTGTAGTTGAATAAAGACGTCGTGTGAAAGTATAATAATCAGACTAATTCTCGTGTTTTGAGGCAGAAACTAAATATTGTTCTTGCACATTTAATTCAAAAACCTGCCTCTAGTCTCTGTGTCCGTCTTCTTCTTCTCTCACGTCTCACTTTCTCTTCGTCTTTCTCTCAAAAGAGACGTCGTACCATGAAGAGCGATGGGAGACTCTTTGTCTCTCTCTGATTGGCTGCTCTGATGCTGTAATGTGATGTGATAAGAGAGGAGAGAATGACTCACTGTGTGTGTGTGTGTGTGTGTGTGTGTGTGTGTGTGTGTGTGTGTGTGTGTGTGTGTGTGTGTGTGTGTGTGTGTGTGTGTGTGTGTGTGTGTGTGCTGCAGATCTTCTTTGTATTTCTGTTCCTCGTGTGTCTGATTTACGTATTTATTTTTCTCTGACTGCTCTTCTTTCAGAAACTCTCTCCCTCTCTCTCTCTCTCTCTCTCTCTCTCTCTCTCTCTCTCTCTCTCTCTCTCTCTCTCTTTTTGTTTCCTCCACTTGTTCCCAAACTCTTCATCCTCCTCAGAGATGTTAAAGGGCAGCATGTCGTCGTCGTCTTCGTCTTCTTGTGTAATTTGAATGAAGAAGTCGGATCTATTTCTGTTCTTCTTCTCTAAAGGCTCATCTCCGCAAAGTGGAAAAAATGTTCAGACGTCCAATTTCCCTGCTGTGTTCCTCTTCAATCAGGCTGCTCCTCACTTCCACTCACATCACGCTCCCTCACTTCCTGCTCTGGTCACAAAGTGCTGCTCAGTGATTGGTCAAAAATCGAAAATATATAATCATTTTAAAAAGTCTATTTCAACGACGTCTCTTCTATTTAAACTACGCATCCTTTTAAATGTCAGTGTGTCTGCTGCAGTTTAACATTATCATCTTATCTTTGATGTCGCAAACCAAGTATTCATAACGTTAACTAGTCTTGTGAAGAGAAGAGCAAAGTTTTGGTGAACAACCTTTACGGAGGACGGAGGTCGATGGAGCTGATGATATCAATGAGTTCTCCTGTTCTCGTGAGGCAGAGAGTCCTTTTAGTGTGTTTGAGCACATTGCAGCTATATAATGCAAATATACTGAATACTAGTGGATGTAAAAAGTGGGACAGTGAAGCCCACCATGACGTTTGACTGAACCGGTTGAGCTAAAAAAAGGCTAATAGTGTGCTAACGGGCGTGTCCTACTCATATGAACAGACTAACAGTAGAACATTCAAATCAACGTAGCAGGATGGTTAAAGTGGCGGCCATTTGTTTGTCGTACCGCTGCCATTGTGACCGTTGTATCGGGCTAGCTTTAACATGAAATAAACTGACGATAGGCAAGTAACGAGCAGTGAAGTAGTAACTTCATGAAGCGTAGAGATCAGAGTAAATAAAGTCAAATTAAACAACTTAATGCTTCTTATCACAGCGTAAGAAAACACATCAACGGATGAGTGACATCGGCTCATTTTGTGTTAGCAGTGTAGCATTAAAGCATTAAAGCACGGTGGAAATAGCAAGCTAGTTAGCCAGCTATCGGGCAGCTAGCTAGTTAGCTTCCCAGCTAGCTAATTCCGCCGTGCTCTAATGCTACACTGGTACAGGCTGGTGGCCGCCGGGTCTAACGATCCCTCCGCCTCACTCCACGCTGCCCTGGAGGACAAGCTAACGTTAGCTAGCGAGCTAACTAGCCAGCCATCTCTCTGTGAAACGTATTCCCAATAAGCTGCAGAATCTCTTTTGTACCAGTCAAATAAACCACAGAAAGCAGTTCTGTACAAGGTTGCAAAGTTGGATAAAGTCAGAGCTCACACCACAGCATTGTGTCTCTCCCTTATATTCGTAGCACAAGTGTTCAACTTTTAATTTAAGGCAACATTTTCTCCCCATTGACTGTAGAATAGATATGCAGGGATGGAGAGAGAACGGCGTCTGACTGCCCTTGGCTGTCGTCTCTCCTCGCCCTCACTGTGAGCCTCTCTTCACTGATATTTATTCTGTATAGAATTATGCTTTGCAGAGTGTGTGGCATTGACAGTAGCCGGCGGCGAGGAGAGGGAGTGGTGGGAAAAGCGTTCTCCCCGTGACAAAAATCGATATGCTGCTCAGTCCAGTTTGAAGGCTGCTCTGACACAATTCAGACAGAAATACGTGGTCCGCACACACACATCCACCACCATGTTTCTATATGTTTCAACATGAAAGTGTTCCTAGATCTGCTGACGGGGCACGGTCGACTCGTTGGGCTTGTTGTAGTTTTCTCCATCGTTCCTGGTAATAAGATTCTTCTCAACAAGATCTAGAAACATGGACGCAACGTCCCAGAACGACACAAGCAGTCAGGTTGTTAAAGTTAAACAAAAAGCTGTCAAAGTTGATTTTGTTACCTTCAGACTTAAGCGCTACACGTTTCCATCAGTTTCCAGTCTTTGTGCTAAGCTAAGCTAACCGGCTGCTCCATGTTCAAAGGTATTAGATTTCTTTTTTAGATGAATCCGACTCTATCGTCCCCATTGTTTTCTGTTAACATACCTCCCCAGCAAACAGTGCTTATGTTTAGCACATTTGCATGATGACATGATTTCCCTCCTAGAGGAGCTCGTGGTCTCAGAGCTCCTTGTTGTGGCTGCGCTGCTGGAAACAGCAGAATCTTACATAACAGCACACAGAGGGTCCTTTGCTTCGGTTGCAAAGAGGAACAAACGTGAAGCTAAAAGGCCGAGCAGAATACAGAATAACCAATCAATGGAAGACAAATCACTCTGGCTACTGTCCATTCATTCCACAGCAGTCGTTGTAGAGCAGCTCGTCTCCTCTGTAGTGGAAGCTGCAGCTCAGTGGTTTGGTTTCTCTCAGGAGGCCTCGCTGCTGGTGCTGTAAAAGCCCCACAATCCTTCATTACAGGCCTTCAAGCCTTCCCTCACCGTGGAGTCATAACTGTGACTGTGTGGAAGCACAGAGCACCGTTCTTCTGTTCACATTGTGCTGGAGTCTGTCATGATGCATGGCAGTGCGCAGGTTCTTTATTTGTAGAGTTTAGCTCACAATCAATCTTTAGTTGTTGAGTTCAGACACCGGCTGCAGAGAACAGAGTACCAACACACGAACATGAAGCCGAGCTGTGGCTGTAGTTGTGACGGGAGCAGAGGAGGAATCAGGTGACGTAGTTTAAAGAGCAGGTAACAGGTCAGTCTGTGTGGGGGGTCAGCAGGTAACAGGTCAGTCTGTGTGGGGGGTCAGCAGGTAACAGGTCAGTGTGTGTGGGGGGTCAGCAGGTAACAGGTCAGTGTGTGTGGGGGGTCAGCAAGTAACAGGTCAGTGTGTGTGGGGGGTCAGCAGGTAACAGGTCAGTCTGTGTGGGGGGTCAGCAGGTAACAGGTCAGTGTGTGTGGGGGGTCAGCAAGTAACAGGTCAGTGTGTGTGGGGGGTCAGCAGGTAACAGGTCAGTCTGTGTGGGGGGTCAGCAGGTAACATGTCAGTCTGTGTGGGGGGTCAGCAGGTAACAGGTCAGTCTGTGTGGGGGGTCAGCAGAGAAGACATTTTAAATGATGCAACTGACTGCATATTGATTTGTAGACTCTGAATGTGTAGCTGTATGAGTTTTATCATGGCTGTAAACTGGCAGCAGACCAAACAGAATACAGAATAGCTGAGCCTGACTTGTCCTAACAGGCCACCGTACAGAGTGACTGCTGCAGAGAACAAACTTTACATTCTCTTCAACACCAGCTGAAGATCCAACGACACATTTCTCCATCTCTCTTCGTCCAATGATTCAGTTTTCTTTCCATCTTGTTGCAGCAGATTCTCACACAACTTCAGCATGTTTTCCTTCTTCATCCAGCAGTACATGTATAAACATATATATATGTATTTATATATATATATATATATGTTTAAAGGGAGGCGGATGAGATCACCCACCCCAGCGAGCCGAGCTGCAGCTCTGTGTTCTTCTCTCCAGTGAGCCGGGTCGAGTGGTTTCGTATCAGCTGCTTGGTGTCTCGCTCTGTTCGCTGCTCTGAGGAAACATCACGTCCGCGTCCTTTTACTCGCCGCATCTCTTCAAGCTTCGTTTGTTTCTGCAAAGTTTAGATATGAAAAAAGCCGTCCCAACTACCGATTTATTTTTGCTCAACGTTGAAAATTCAGAAGCGATGTTATTCGTTCATTAGTTCAGGGCCTTACGCACTGGAAACTCGACGGGCGTTCGATTATCTTCACCCAGAAGGTCACGCTACCTCAGCGTGAAGATCGACAAGCTGCACGAAGCAGTGATCTCTCTGCTGGGAGCGCGCCTGTATCAGGAATATGTATTTTATATTGAAAACAGAGCAACAAGAGAAACAAGAGGCCAAACCGAAGCAGATGTCCATCTCTTGCGGCTCCGGCTTGTTGAGGAGTCAGCAGTCAATGACGGTGTACGAAACATCAGCGTGTGAATAACTGCACCGACATCAAATGAAGTTTATTGTGTTGCACATTTCAACAACAAGGTAATTCAAAGTGCTTCACATAAAACCATTAAAAGCATCAAAACATAAGGCAAAAGAAAAGGAGATTTAAACATTAAAAACGTTTGAACGTTTGAACGATCGAACGTTTGAACGTTTGAACGTTTGAACGTTTGAACGTTTGAACGTTTGCTAACAGCAGAGCTGAAAACAACGTTTCCTCATCAATTCAT
The DNA here is from genome assembly GCA_028022725.1 of Lycodopsis pacificus. NCBI lineage: Eukaryota > Metazoa > Chordata > Actinopteri > Perciformes > Zoarcidae > Lycodopsis > Lycodopsis pacificus. The sequence continues at coordinate 20,084,550 of CM051708.1, forward strand.
CTTTTAAATAAATAAAGAAACATTGATGTCATCATGAACTCATTAAAGCCAATGAGCGGATGAATTGTCCTCCAGCATTAATAAACAGGAAAACAAAGCTGAGTGAGATGTTGCTTTGGGTTCCACGTCCTCAGAACCCTCTCGGGTTTGATTTCTCTCTTGGTGACTTCGCTCTGGAGTCCGTGCCGAGCGGAGAGGAGGCGATACGTCTTCATATCATTTTAATAAATGTATTCAGCAGATATCTGGAGACCACATTAGAGTGAAATTGCTTCAATTCAACACGGTGAGAGCGTCGCCTGCTGTTTGTCATGTGCACACTGTTGATCACCGTTAGTCCAGATGAATGGATGAATGTTCTGTTCCTGAGGCGATCGGGGGGGAACGTCTCCACCGCGACACCCGCAGCGCCACCGACCAACACACTGGGACGAAATAATGGAAACAGCCTGCATAGGGAGAAAGAGCCAAATATGTTGGCTTCAAAATATGTTTGACAATAACTGGAATTATATCTGATATATATGTGATATTTCAAAACATGAAGTTAAAAAAGAGTCAAGAAAGAGTTAAAAAGTTTGAGGAGTTCCAGAAGAAGCTTCTCAACACTCAGCACCTCTGTGACATGAACCCAATAGAAGCTCGATGCTCAAACTATGGATCTGTCAGCGATGTCGGTAGCGCTGGCCGGCCGCCCACGAGAGACAAACAGATGTCAAACTAACAACTGGTTCAAACCTGTTTCTGTCTGACTGTCTGCAGCTCGTCCTAACAAAGCTCTGGACGTTTGTGAAGTCTGTAACTGCCACCGGACGTGAAGTCAAACTCGACAGCGAGGCCCAGATGCACGAAGAAGAAACGACTTATTAACTGTGATGGAGTTGATGCAACAGTTTAGAGAATCGACAGTTTACGGCGTCGACCTTTAATTGAAGGTTCCGGTTTACGAGCCGTCGGTTATCAGTTCAGAAAACAAGCGTGCAGCTGAAGTTCATGCAGAGAATGAATCATTATGATTTGTGTTTCCTGAGAGGAGAGTGATTAGGGGGGGGGGCAGTAAATCTGTCAGACGGCCGTGTTGCTCTCTGTAACTTGAACGTCCTGCGCTGCCTCACACACAGTGCTCCAGTAACGTCCTGTTCTTCGGGGCTTTGTCTCTTTAAAGCGTCACCGACGGGTCGGAGCAGAACTTTCCATCAGACAAACATAAATCCAGCGACTCTGCTTCTCTGCTGCACCACAGAACAACAAGCTGAGAGTTTTACTCACAGGGATCGATGCACCTCTGTGCAGATGTGATGCTGGATTCTTATTCTGCCAGATGCAAACAGATAGAATATAAATGTACTTTATTCATTCTATTCTATTCTATTCTGAGATGTTTGTCTGGTGGGCCGACATCGTCACAGTCGATCGATCATCCCGTCGTCCAGCATTGGTAGATATCACACTGAAGGTTTGGTCTGTTGTTCACATGAACTTGATTGAGGAAGTAGAAAGACACACACAGGTAGATGAGTCCATCAGACATCTTCCTCCAGCGGGCAGATCTTTGTTCCTCCTGTCAACTTTCATGTTTTCTCACGTAACTTCTGTACTTCGGTAACGGCACGGCACTGCCACGTACTCATTCCAGAGCTTTAGTGCTTTTCGGGAGTGAATCATGATAATAATCGTGATTGATTTTGGCCAAAATGTCAAAGCTGATTCCTGGAACTTGCTGTGAGGAAGTTGCTGCTGAAGCAAAAGAACAGGAGAACAAAGCAGCGTGTTGTGTTGCATTGTGTTTGTGTGAGACGGGACTACTGTGACCTGTGGTGGAGGAAACACGTCTTGAGGGGAAACATGAGTGGAAATGAGTTCATCATCTGTACGTTGGCCATTTAAGGACAAGTCGGCCCTTTAAACCCCAAACACGGTTCCAGCTAGCATGTTATTAACATGCCACGTCATTACACCATCCATTGATCTGGTCCCAGTTGACGGTGTCTAGAGCGACATTTCTGTCTTTTCTTCCCTGAGAAACTGCAGTAATTCTGTCGTCTTGACCGGCAGCTCTTTAAACTCTCTCACAGAGCGGCGGAGGAAGAGACGTGAGGCACAGACACGACGTTTCCTGTCTCTTTGTGGTCATTTTGAGTCTCTTCCTGGTTGGTACGTATCTCTTTGTGGTTTTGTGTCTCTTTGTAATTATTTCGGTCTCTTTGTAGTCATTGTGAGGACTTTCTGGTTTGGGGTCTCTTTGATGAACACCATGTCGCTGAAGGCCAGGGGCCCTGATACTTTGGCCCTCGGTGGGACCTGGCTGGTCTGTTCAGTAATCGATCCACTGCAGAAGCAGCGAGGCAGAGACGTACAGAGGAGCTGAATGTTTGTCATTTGTCCAACAGGCCGAGGTGCTAAGTGGTTGACTGGCAGGCGGCCTGAAACTCAGCGACAGCAACACTCCAGCACAGAGACAGAACCGTGACATGCTGCTGACACATTTATGCTTCTTACCTTACTGCTGCTTCTCATCCTTTATACTCTTTTCACTTCATTGTCTTAATTTCATCTTTTTAAAAGGTCTGTATCTCAACAAACGCCATTTTTGTGACGCAATGAGGACTCCTACATTTAAAGTCTTTTATTTCGGTGTGCAGTTTGGGACAGTTATCGCCTCATAATACAGCCTCCTGCAGGCTTCCATCCCTCACAACTAGCGTGTCTTTAAAGTGAGTGTGTGTGTGTGTGTGTGTGTGTGTGTGTGTGTGTGTGTGTGTGTGTGTGTGTGTGTGTGTGTGTTGCTCAGTGACATCCAGGCTGCACAATGCCTGATGGGATTTCGCTGCTGACTGAGGCTGCGTGAAAAAGAAGCTAATAAAAATGTTTATTAAACAATTCTCTGTGGCACCAGGAGCCATTCATCTCCCTCTGCCTCCACCTGTCACCCCCCCCCCCCCCACACTGTGAGTCATCTCTGCTGCATTTAAAGCAGATTTATACAGTGTCGCGGTGAAGCTGCTTTGAAACAGAGACTGCTAACTCCCACAGTAAATAGATGGATCCAACATAGCTCCCACTAACGCAGGATGCCAGATCTCATTGGGTGAGCTGAGCAGACGGTCTGTTGCTGTGTTGGTCAGTGGTCTGGTTAATGAGCTGTCTGTCAGGCTGCAGGTGGAATAGTTGCATTCATAGAGATGAAATAGGGAGGAAACAGATTCATCAGTGGGAGGGACCCTTGATGCACCGATGCATGCAGAGGGTTTTACATATCTGTATCTTCTACTATGTATCTGTATATTTCTACGTCGGTTCATATACAAACCAACGTATCGTCACACAACGGTTTGATGATATTTTACAAAAAAGTTACTAATTTTCTACCAGTAACGTGTCTATTTCTGCTCGTTACCTGAATAGTCTTTTTAAAATAAACGTCTTCACAGGAAGCAACTTAGTTAGGTTGAGACAACTAAACGACTTAGTTAGGTTGAGACAACTAAACTACTTAGGTTGAGACAGCTAAACTACTTAGTTAGGTTGAGACAACGAAACTACTTAGTTAGGTTTAGACAAAAAAACATAGTTTAGGAAAAGATCGTTGTTTGGGTTAAAATAACTACAACATTGTTGTTACTGAAGTACAGAAGTTACATGACAAATAAATCAACGTTGACTTCTTGTTGTCTGCTGGCTGAAAGATCAGTTTCTGTTTGACCCGCCCTTTGTGGGTTTTTCTGGAATTTATTCATGATTACATGGATTAAATATGATTTAATTTACTGCCACTAGTTTAAATATAGAGTGTGAATAAGTCTAATTCTTGATTAACGCGAGAGCTCGGTATCAGCGGTGGAAGAAGTCCTCCAAACTAGCATCACTGAAATCTAAAACCACGACCTAAATATGAAAGTCCTGCATTTAAAGAGAAAGTATGCACTTATTATCAGCAAATGGTTCTCAAAATATCAAAAGTAAAAGTAACCATAATGTTGGAAAATGGTGAACTACAGTATTAGATTATTGTTTCATATTTTATGTTATTTTTTACAACAGAGCGTCATATCTTGTGAACTCATCATACATGTTTTGTATGTAAAACCTTAATATATAAAGTAACTAAAGAAGAAGAAAAAGAGCAATGTTCCCCACTGAACTGTAGGAAGTCCTTTCACACAGAACGTGAATATTTAGAGAAGGAGCTTCATAAAGTGAGTCTGAGCTGGAGGTTGAAGAGTCTGTTCTGGACTGAAGGACGGAGATCCGATGGGAAAGAGAAGGTGTCAGCTGACGTGCCTGCAGATGTTCCTGATGTTTTCTGTCTGAGAGCTGAAGACAGGAACTCAAGCTGCAACCACACGGCTGCAAAGAGGTGGAAGTAAAAGCTCCGACGATCAGAAACGATCCGCTGATGAGGAGCGGAACGCTCTCGCTTGATTCGTTTTCCTGATTGATTCACGTTGATGGTTTTGTCTCCAGTTGGTTAGATGGGACGTTCCCTTTGTAGTTGGTTGATTAATCCTCTGATTGCTTTGATCGGCTCATCGGTCACGTTGTTTCCCGTGTTGTCGGTTAGTTAGTCATGTCTGTTTGCTCATTAATGAGTCGCTCAGTGAGTTCATGAGCTGATGAAGAACTCAGTCGCCGTCAAACCCACGAAAAACAAACGACGGGAGGATCCCCGTCTGTGAATACATGAAGGAAGCTTTCCACATGTTCTTCATGCATTCAAGACAAATAGATACTATTCATGAACTCACCTTTGATTCTCTGATTTCAAACCTCAGAACTGTTTTGATCTTCTGTTTTCAAGCGACTCCTCTGGTTGTATAGAAGTCTCTGAGAAAATGACTCTACTTCTCTCTGGTGGCCACCAGGGGGCGACTCCTCTGGTTGTATAGAAGTCTATAGAAAATGACTCTACTTCTCTCTTGATTTATTCCCTCAGTAAACATTGTAAACATGAGTTTATGTCCCAATCTCTAGTTTCAAGTCTTCTTCAATACAGCATGATGTTCATTTAGTACATGATGGTCCATTTAGAGTCACACAGACCATAAAGCAGGGGGTGCTTTAGGGCGGGGCTTACTGTGATTGACAGGTCTCTAATAGACCATAAAGCAGGGGATGCTTTAGGGCGGGGCTACACGCTGATTGACAGGTCTCTACCAGAGACGTGTACGGCGTCTCTACGTCACTCCTCCTCTGTCCAGATGTGGTCACTTCCTGTTCTCTGGTTGCAAAGATTCAAGATGGCGACGACTAAAGTGCTGAACTCGAGGCTTCACAACATCTACTACTACGTGCAGTTCTTACATCCAGTCTGTGGTTCGAGGCTGCAACACGTGTTGGATTCAGGTCAGGTCGAGTTCCAAGAGTGTCGAAGAACTACGACGCAAAACACAGATAATAAATGTGGATCCAGCGCGTAGTGGTCATCAGAGGAACTGCAGTTTAAAGCACGTCAGCTTCAACGATGAAGTGACATTTAGTTCAACAATGAGTAACTGCTGATGACCTGTACGAGCCTTTCTGAACGCAGTCGGACCTGAGAATGATCTGGAGACCTCACATGACCTCTGCAGAGAAGATGAAGCCTCAGCAGAGGAATTCATCTCAGCAGATTTATTTAGAGTCTGATGGAGGACTCTTCTCAGCAGCGATGAATCTTACAAACGCCGGCCTCCTAAATCTGCCTCCTCCTCTCTCCTCTCTCCTCTCTCCCCTCTCTCCCCCCTCCCTCCTCCCCCCTCTCTCCCGTCCCGTCCCGGGTGAGTGCCTCAGCACCCTGATTGATGGGTGTGATGGTCTGTCTCTGCTGTTCTGACCTGGTTAGAGAACATCCTGCTGCATGAAGCTGCACATAAACCTGAGAAACGAGGAGACGGAACAGGAGAGGAGGGAAAGATGTCTCTCTCTGTCTCTCTCTCTCTCTCTCTGTCTCTCTCTGTCTCTCTCTCTGTCTCTCTCTCTCCTTCTCTTCCCCCGTTTCTCTCTTTTTAATCCCTTCCCATCTCATTTGGGTCTCTTCGTTTGGCCACAAACAGATCGATGGAGAGTCGGGGGTTTGCCTTTAAAAGATAAGAATGTTTGAAGTGGATTTGGGAGATTTTCTTAAAAGGCGATGACAGGAAGGCCTGAAACGGACCTGCTATGGAGCCTAATCCAGCACAAGAATTCTGATCATCTGAAAAAGTTAAATTTTATCTGAAAGTTCAATTTTTGGTCCTGAAATAAACTTGAATAATAAACTTCTATCTTCACAGAAAACAACTAAACTCCTGAGTTAGGTGTTGGAGAGATCGTTGGTTGGGTTCAGATAACTTAAAGAAGTGCGGTTACTGAGGTCCGGTTCCCCGTCATAGACCCCGTCATAGACCCCGTCTCAGCGGTCCTGATATGATCCCTCCTTCAGGGTTAAGTGGATTACATGTGAAATCCTTTTCTACATATTGCGACGTGTTACTTTACGTTGGGATAGCGACGGATGCTGAATGAGACCAGCTCGGTATGTTTGCTCTCCAAAGATGAACGAGTCCTCATCTCAACTTCTCCTTCATCTGGAAGAAAAGAGAGAGTGAGAGAGTGAGAGTGAGAGAGAGAGAGTGAGAGAGTGAGAGAGTGATCCTCTGTGTTCACGTGTCCGTCCTCGTTTACAGTTTGTCTTCGACTCTTAAGCTCCTCTTGGCTGGTGAAATGGTGGAAATGGATATTTGGATTCCATCATTGTACCTTTCCTCAGCTTCTGCTTCCGTCCTCATTACAGATCGACTTCTATCTCTCTTCAGTCTCTCCATTCACACAGACCGTCGCCTCACACCACGTTCCCGGTGATCGTTCCACTCTAAAGGGCGCGTGTGTGTGTGTGTGTGTGTGTGTGTGTGTGTGTGTGTGTGTGTGCGTGTGCGTGCGTGCGTGCGGGCGTGTGCGTGTGTGTGTGGGCGTGTGTGTGTGTGCGGGCGTGTGTGTGTGCGTGTGTGTGTGTGTGTGTGTGTGTGTGTGTGTGTGTGCGCGTGCGTGCGGGCGTGTGTGCGTGCGCGTGTGCGTGTGCGTGTGCGTGCGTGCGTGCGTGCGTGCGTGCGTGCGTGCGTGCGTGCGCGTGTGCGTGTGTGTGTGGGCGTGTGTGTGTGTGTGTGTGTGTGTGTGCGGGCGTGTGTGTGTGTGCGGGCGTGTGTGTGTGTGCGTGTGCGTGCGTGCGTGCGTGCGTGCGTGTGCGTGTGTGTGTGGGCGTGTGTGTGTGTGCGGGCGTGTGTGCGTGTGTGTGTGTGTGCGGGCGTGTGTGTGTGTGCGTGCGTGTGCGTGTGTGTGTGGGCGTGTGTGTGTGTGCGGGCGTGTGTGCGTGTGTGTGTGTGTGCGGGCGTGTGTGTGTGTGCGTGCGTGTGTGTGGAGATCAGAAGGCGTTTGAGGCTCAGAGATGTCAGGTCATGCGATTAATACAAGTTTTAAAAAATCGATCAGAGAAAGAAAGTTGAGAGAAGTGAAGAACGTGGTCACAGCGGCTGATCTCAGGTCTGGTTGAACGGATGAAGGAGGGTTTGTTTGTGAACACATGAACGAGGCCTCGATGAACCGCGGTGATCTCTGCACTCGGCGGGTCGATGGCGTCCAACTCTGGACTCGCCTTCATCGTTAGTGTTGTTCAAGCCGGACACAACGTGGAACCTGACGATGCACTCGCTAAAGAACCTGCACAGAACAACACGACGCTGTTGCATCTTATACAGCTTTCATGTTCGTTCCACTGATGAACGAGCATCAGGTGTGTTTTATTCACACTGTACATCACAATATGTTTCACTGCGCTGCTTCATCTTCATACAAGTGTAACCAGAACTTTAATAACGTCTTTAGAACTTTAATAACGTCTTTAGAACTTTAACAACGTCTTTAGAACTTTAATAACGTCTTTAGAACTTTAACAACGTCTTTAGAACTTTAACAACGTCTTTAGAACTGTAATAACGTCTTTAGAACTGTAATAACGTCTTTAGAACTGTAATAACGTCTTTAGAACTTTAACAACGTCTTTAGAACTGTAATAACGTCTTTAGAACTGTAATAACGTCTTTAGAACTGTAATAACGTCTTTAGAACTTTAACAACGTCTTTAGAACTGTAATAACGTCTTTAGAACTTTAACAACGTCTTTAGAACTTTAACAACGTCTTTAGAACTTTAACAACGTCTTTAGAACTGTAATAACGTCTTTAGAACTTTAATAACGTCTTTAGAACTTTAACAACGTCTTTAGAACTTTAACAACGTATTTAGAACTTTAACAACGTCTTTAGAACTTTAACAACGTCTTTAGAACTTTAACAACGTCTTTAGAACTGTAATAACGTCTTTAGAACTTTAACAACGTCTTTAGAACTTTAACAACGTCTTTAGAACTTTAACAACGTCTTTAGAACTGTAATAACGTCTTTAGAACTTTAATAACGTCTTTAGAACTTTAACAACGTCTTTAGAACTGTAATAACGTCTTTAGAACTTTAATAACGTCTTTAGAACTTTAACAACGTATTTAGAACTTTAACAACGTCTTTAGAACTTTAACAACGTCTTTAGAACTTTAATAACGTCTTTAGAACTTTAACAACGTCTTTAGAACTTTAACAACGTCTTTAGAACTTTAACAACGTCTTTAGAACTGTAATAACGTCTTTAGAACTTTAATAACGTCTTTAGAACTTTAACAACGTCTTTAGAACTGTAATAACGTCTTTAGAACTTTAATAACGTCTTTAGAACTTTAACAACGTCTTTAGAACTTTAACAACGTATTTAGAACTTTAACAACGTCTTTAGAACTTTAACAACGTCTTTAGAACTTTAACAACGTCTTTAGAACTTTAACAACGTCTTTAGAACTGTAATAACGTCTTTAGAACTGTAATAACGTCTTTAGAACTTTAATAACGTCTTTAGAACTT
>CM051708.1:20098470-20110970 GCA_028022725.1 Lycodopsis pacificus
CTCGGAGGAGAATGTCTTTCAAGTCCCTCCACTTGTTGATCCTGTGCTTCAGCTTCAGAAGAGGAGAGAGATGACGGACACACTGAGCAGGATGGATGTAGAAACACTGAGTAGGATGGACGTAGAAACACTGAGCAGGATGGACGTAGAAACACTGAGCAGGATGGACGTAGAAACACTGAGCAGGATGGACGTAGAAACACTGAGCAGGATGGATGTAGAAACACTGAGCAGGATGGACGTAGAAACACTGAGCAGGATGGATGTAGAAACACTGAGCAGGATGGATGTAGAAACACTGAGCAGGATGGACGTAGAAACACTGAGCAGGATGGATGTAGAAACACTGAGCAGGATGGATGTAGAAACACTGAGCAGGATCGATGTAGAAACACTGAGCAGGATGGACGTAGAAACACTGAGCAGGATGGACGTAGAAACACTGAGCAGGATGGACGTAGAAACACTGAGCAGGATGGATGTAGAAACACTGAGCAGGATGGACGTAGAAACACTGAGCAGGATGGACGTAGAAACACTGAGCAGGATGGACGTAGAAACACTGAGCAGGATGGACGTAGAAACACTGAGCAGGATGGATGTAGAAACACTGAGCAGGATCGATGTAGAAACACTGAGCAGGATGGATGTAGAAACACTGAGCAGGATGGACGTAGAAACACTGAGCAGGATGGATGTAGAAACACTGAGCAGGATGGATGTAGAAACACTGAGCTGGATGGATGTAGAAACACTGAGCAGGATCGATGTAGAAACACTGAGCAGGATGGATGTAGAAACACTGAGCAGGATGGACGTAGAAACACTGAGCAGGATGGACGTAGAAACACTGAGCAGGATGGATGTAGAAACACTGAGCAGGATGGACGTAGAAACACTGAGCAGGATGGACGTAGAAACACTGAGCAGGATGGATGTAGAAACACTGAGCAGGATGGACGTAGAAACACTGAGCAGGATGGATGTAGAAACACTGAGCAGGATGGACGTAGAAACACTGAGCAGGATGGACGTAGAAACACTGAGCAGGATGGACGTAGAAACACTGAGCAGGATCGATGTAGAAACACTGAGCAGGATGGATGTAGAAACACTGAGCAGGATGGATGTAGAAACACTGAGCAGGATGGACGTAGAAACACTGAGCAGGATGGATGTAGAAACACTGAGCAGGATGGATGTAGAAACACTGAGCAGGATCGATGTAGAAACACTGAGCAGGATGGATGTAGAAACACTGAGCAGGATGGACGTAGAAACACTGAGCAGGATGGATGTAGAAACACTGAGCAGGATGGACGTAGAAACACTGAGCAGGATGGACGTAGAAACACTGAGCAGGATGGACGTAGAAACACTGAGCAGGATGGATGTAGAAACACTGAGCTGTGATTCAGGATTCCTTATTCATACTGTGGATGCTCTGTGGCTTCATCCCAGCAGCCGTTCATTAGCCGTCACATTACCCGGAGGCTGGCACCTTCACGCTGCACACCGATGAAAAGGTGGAACAGGAGTTGACTGGATGCATCACTCTTGCAGGAGGTTGAATGTGTGGAGCTGTTGGACCCTCTCGTCCTTCCTTAATGCGAGCTCGCCCCTCACACACACACCAGAGCTGGAGGCTGGTGCTGGTGAGAGTCACAGCTCAGTGTGCAGGAGACCTGCAAACCTTTCCACCAACACAGGACAGAAGAGTGAGCTGCAGCTGTTTGCGCTGAAGGTGAGAGTAGAATGTGTTGAATGTGTCTGAGGAGAACGGACAGAACCCCCCAGTGATGCATGGAGGCTCCACCTTCTGTCCCAGACTCCTCACCACCACATGAAACAGCATGCAGCACCATGAGCAGCTGTGCTTCTGGGAAAGAAATGTTAAAAGTGTGTTTTTCTCTTTGTATACCAACGTTCTCAGGGTTGTAAAAGCGCCGTCACTTTATTATGTGTTATTATAATTAGAAAGAGGCTGACGATGTATTTAAAGAGTCTTTCATTTTAAATCCAAAACACTTCTTCTCACACTCAGTGAGCGTCTGGCAGCTGATATCCGGGTATCTGGATGAAGCCATGCCTCCTGCAGAGCTCCGCCTCCAGCGGTGCCTGGTGTCAGTGGGGACTGTGAACCACAGAGATCCTCAATTCTTCCACCAGAGCGACCGACTGCTCCTTCAAATCGAACTGGAGAGGACGAGACAGACGGATGGGTGGAGAGAAGTGAGAATAAGTGCGAGGTATCGGGATGAAGAGATGAAGCAGCTGGAGCAAGAGAAGCAGTCAGCAGCGTGGGAGCAGAGAGTGGCAGCCGGAGTCAGTCAGCACCGGGAACAAGCCGGCTGTCAGTGCTAGTAGACGGAGAAGGAAGAGAAAGAGATGTTCAGGCCAAACAACCTGTCACCGGCTGGACCGGAGCACAACGCAGCACAGCTGCCTGGTCTGACATCAGAGAGAGAAACACTTCTCCGGCAGCGTCCAACTGATCCAGATGATGTTCTCTGAAGGACGGACGCCGTCTGGTTCGGAGGCAGAGGTAACGGACTCCGCTTCGTCTCGTCCGAGGTTCTAGTGCCCGGCGGCTTGGTTGTTTTTCGGGTTAGTATCTGTAATGTCCACAGGAGGATGGAATGGACGAGAGTTTGAGTCCGACGGTTTGTCATCTGCAAGAAAGCTTGTAGAACTTAGAGAACTCGGAACATATAGAAGCACAGAACGCTGCCGTACATTCTTTATTCAATGCAGATGAAAAAGAGTTTTAAAGACCGCTGAGGTCTTTACTGCAGATGAATTGTTGTTTTAAAATATGTCCAACAGGGACAGAAAACACACACAGGAACACGATCGATCCAACGATCGATAGAATACTGAAACCCAAGTTGTCCCAAGTCGCGGTTTTCCTTCAAGCTAAAGAGGAAGTAGTTGTAGAAAACAACATCAATACCTTTAATGGCAACTCAACTGCTCTCCAGAGACCCTTCCCTTCCCTTCCCTTCCCTTCTCTTCTCTTCTCTTCCCTTCCCTTCCCTTCCCTTCTCTTCTCTTCTCTTCCCTTCCCTTCTCTTCCCTTCCCTTCTCTTCTCTTCCCTTCCCTTCTCTTCTCTTCCCTTCCCTTCTCTTCTCTTCTCTTCCCTTCTCTTCTCTTCCCTTCCCTTCCCTTCCCTTCCCTTCTCTTCTCTTCCCTTCCCTTCTCTTCTCTTCCCTTCCCTTCCTCACGGATGGCTGGGATCTCCTCAGTGTGCCGTCTTCTGATTGGTCCTGAACCTTGATGTGTTACAGCCGTGATGACTGTGTGGAGAGTGTGACTCATCAAGGTGAGAACAGAAGACGCGAGTCAGACTCGTCTGGGTCTGATCGGGTCGTGGATGTTGGCGTGCAGGAGGCAGGAGGTGGTGAGATGAACGCTGCAGGAGCACCGCATCACCTCGAGGACCTTCACCCGGTTACACCACCGAGGAATGTCCAGCCGCTCCTGTCCCACATTAAACCCACTGTCTTTCACGTGTTTGAATATTGTGAGATGATTTCCTCCAATAATATGTAGTGTTGTGTGTTTTCTGTCATATATATATTTATACATGTGTATATATATGTATGTATATATATAGACAGCCTCTTTCCGTCCTGCGTCTCAGGTTAATCAATTGACACATTGTTTTGTGCCCCGGTTCCTCCAGATATCCGCGGCCTGCAGGGCTTCCTGGACCAGACGTCCCGTCAGGGCGTGGACGTGGCCCTGCAGCGAGTGGACAGGAACATCAGCAAGGTCTTCACCAACCTCTTCACCACCATGAGGACCGAGGAGCTCAACCGCTACCGAGACACCCTGCGCAGAGCCATCCTGCTGCTCAGCCCCCACGGAGCGCACACCTTCATCCAGCAGGTCGGTTTCTACGTCAGCGTACCGGCTGCAGCCCGGGACTGAGCGCTTCCCATGTGTGTTTGGGAACACGCTACACGCATGTGTGCAGTACAGCTGGGTTTACAGTGCGCTGTATGTGTGTGTACATGCAGCAGATGGGTGTAGCACATAATGAATGGATGGCAGCACGTATGTAAAGACTTTGTTGCAGAAACAAAAGAGTTTGCAAAGACATCAGATGAGCGTTCATGAAGAACCTGTAGTCGTTTGTCCGTCCTCTCACTGCCGAACTCACACTGGCTCAGCAATCATCGGTACGCCTTTAGTGTGTGTGTGTGTGTGTGTGTGTGTGTGTGTGTGTGTGTGTGTGTGTGCATGCACAGGTGTGTGAGTGGCCACCTGGAGTGACAGATGGAGCTGATTGGTTCACACACACACTGAGTATGGAGGCCTGTCCAAGGGAATGAAAAGTGTTGCTCAATATTTAGTTACATTTTTCACCATGGCTCCTGTCCATCGTTCATGTGTGTGTGTGCGTGTGTGTGCGTGTGCGTGTGCGTGTGCGTGCGTGTGCGTGCGTGTGTGTGCGTGCGTGTGTGACACCTGCTACTTTTTGCAGATTTTCCTGAACAGTCGACTGAAGGTTGCCGTCATAATGTCTGTTGCAGTAAGACGGAGCTTCAAACATCATTTTGTAGGATTGAATCTTCTGTTGCTTCACCTTTAACATCAATCACTTCATCAGGGTTTAAAAAGTCTGTTGAGACGGCGTGAAAACAGTGCATTGTGGGTAGTTCATGGTAAAACATGGATCAGCCGCGTCTGTGCAGAAGGTGGTCGATCCGTCTGCAAACCTCCGCGCATCAATGATCATAACTGAGTGAATGATTAAAGAGCTTTTAACAGCTGACGTCATCAAACACATGTTGTCGTTTTGTCATCCAGACGAGTTTAGAAGCTTCAAACTGAATGAAAGCTGTTAACATGTTCACGTGTGATGAACATGCTCGCGTGTGATGAACATGTTCGCGTGATGTGATGAACATGTGATGAACATGTTCGCGTGTGATGAACATGCTCGCGTGTGATGAACATGCTCACATGTGATGAACATGCTCACGTGTGATGAACATGTTCACATGTGATGAACATGCTCACGTGTGATGAACATGCTCACGTGTGATGAACATGTGATGAACATGCTCACGTGTGATGAACATGCTCGCGTGTGATGAACATGCTCACGTGTGATGAACATGCTCACGTGTGATGAACATGTGATGAACATGCTCACGTGTGATGAACATGTGATGAACATGCTCACGTGTGATGAACATGCTCGCGTGTGATGAACATGTGATGAACATGCTCACGTGTGATGAACATGTGATGAACATGCTCACGTGTGATGAACATGCTCACGTGTGATGAACATGCTCGCGTGTGATGAACATGCTCGCGTGTGATGAACATGCTCGCGTGTGATGAACATGCTCGCGTGTGATGAACATGCTCGCGTGTGATGAACATGTTCACATGTGATGAACATGTGATGAACATGCTCAATAACCAGCAGAATCAGACGAACACAGAGTGAATGAGCTGCATGTATTTAAAGTAAAGAAGTAGGAGAGAAGAACCCAGTCACACAAATCACTTGTAATTACTTAAGTGTGAAGTTTTCCGTGACACAGATTTAATCAGATATCAGCCGTTTCTGCCCTCAGCAGCCATCTACATGCTGCATCTCATATGCAAATTTAATTCCTTTTTCTCAAGTCTTCCATATGCTTTATGAATGAATTAGCGTTTATTAATTCCTGCAGCGTTGGTGGTCAGATAGATGGTTCACCGCCTCGATCAATCAGCTGTGCATTTAATACATTCGCTCATGTATCTCCTGTGAGGAGGAGCTCGAGTTTTAATTACACAAGTCTGTACTTTTACTTTTATAAAAACATTTCTTATATCTGACAAAAAGTTACTAGAAATTCAAAAATTCCAGCAAAACGTGTTCGTTACATGAATACAGTCTTTTCAAAATAAAGTTCTGTCTTCACAGGAAACCACCAGTTTAGAATCAGAAACACAGCACAATGATGAATAAAGACTTTTACAATGAAACATGACAAACAAACAAATGAATAGTACAGTTAAACAACTCTGTTATGAAAGTATCACGAACGTCTTTTCTTTCTTTTGAAAAGTCTGCGTTGAGCCGAAGTCTGACGAAGTGAACCTGCGCAGGAAGTTTATTCTGAAGGGACAGCATGATGTGATGATGTCAGTCGGCCTTTCTTCTTCTTCTGTTTCTCTGTGCAGATCAAACGGCCAGCGAGGCTGTCTTTAGGGTGAAATGCTAACATCAGCATGCTAACATGCTAACAGCTTAGTTTAGTCTGGCAGCATGCTAACATTAGCTTATTAGCACCAAACACAGCGTAAAGCTGCAGCCTGTTTCTATCAGGTGTGCCGAGGCTAATGGTGTTTAAGTCCATGTTGGACGACTGCAAGTGTCTATAAAAGAGTGGGAGGCTTCTGTGTGTGTGTGTGTGTGTGTGTGTGTGTGTGTGTGTGTGTGTGTGTGTGTGTGTGTGTGTGTGTGTGTGTGTGTGTGTGTGTGTTGACGCTGAGACATTCATTAGCACCAGGACCTCACAGCGTAGGAGGCTGAGACCGAGCTGAATGGAAGTTGCACTCTTATAATAATGAGAATGTCAACGAAACGTGTTATACACACACACACACACACACTTCTACTTTCTTTTTTTTTCCTGTTTACAGTCATCTTGGCTGATAAACAGTCGAGGCTTCGGCCTGATTTCTACCTTGCTAACTGTGAGCATGCTAACGTAATGCTAACGTTAGCCATGCTAACATCGTTTAACTGTGAGCATGCTAACGTTAACCATGCTAACATCGTTTAACTGTGAGCATGCTAACGTAAGGCTAATGTTAGCCATGCTAACATCGTTTAACTGTGAGCATGCTAACGTTAGCCATGCTAACATCGTTTAACTGTGAGCATGCTAACGTCGTTTAGCATCTTTGCTCTGACTGTGTGTGATCTCTGAGGTGTGAGGTGGATCGTCACTCGCTCTCTGTTGGTGTCTCTGCACGAATCACAGTCAGCTGTCAGTTCACTGTGTGTGCGCGTGTGTGTGTGTGTGCGTGTGTGTGTGTGTGTGCGTGTGCGTGTGTGTGTGTGCGTCTGTGTGTGTGTGTGTGTGTGAATTAGAGACATGTGGCTGTGTGTGTTTCTGTGTTATCATCTTTGATTTCTGCCTCCTCTTCCCTTTATTTATTTCTCACTCCTTCCTACCTTCCTTTCTTCCGTCCTTACCTTCTCTCCTCCTCATCTGCTCTTCCCTATTCCTCTGTTATTGTCCTTTTTTATTCTCTCATCCCTCTCTTCCTCCCTTCTCTCTTCATTTCCTCTTGTCATCACAACTTATCTTCCCTTATCTCCTTGCCCGCTCTCCTTCTTTCAATCCCTTGTTATTTTCCTATCTCCCTTCCTTCCCTCCATCCACTTTTCTTTTAAACTTTTTTTCAGAATGACAAATAGAGAGAGAGGGAGAGAGAGGTAGAGGGAGAGAGAGACAGAGAGAGAGAGAGAGAGAGAGAGAGAGAGAGAGAGAGAGGTAGATGGTATGAATCACTGTGGAGGTTTAGATTGGGAGGCGGGGCGAAGCGCTCGGTAGCCGGGGGAGACAGATTGACTGACAAGATCCTATCAGGCTGGTGACACCTGTGTGTGTGTGTGTGCGTGTGTGTGTGTGTGTGTGTGTGTGTGTGTGTGTGTGCGTGTTTGTTACACGCCCTCGGGGCAAAACCCTCCAACAGCAAATTGAAAATGACCTCAATAAACACAAGCAGACATTTTCACCCCCCAGCTGTCCATCTCACTGACACACACACACACACACACACACACAGACACACACAGACACAGACACACACACACACACACACACACAGACACACACACACACACACACACACACACACACACACACACACACACACACACATTACCATTCTGGTTCATTTGCCCATTTAAGGAGCTTCCCATGTTTGTTAACAACCCGTGGGCTCTTATTGAGTTTGAGCTGCGGGGCTGAAACGTATACATCTCAACATGTTGTATAAGTACACGTCTGTATACTGAGTATGAGTCACAAATACTGGTCCCCTGTAGTGACAAGTAGTCCTCTCCACACCTGTGAATAATCACTGATAATGACAATAAATAATGAGCTAAATGGAGCGTTGTTGTTTTCATCTTCACTCAACGAACCGATCAAATCAATTGTTTGCTGTGTGAGACATGAGCACTCAGCACACTTTCACCATATTTGGATCAACAGCTTTCTCCACAATGAACCTTATTACAAATATGTAGCACCACAAGACGTGTGCTATTAATTATTAGTATTTATGATAAAGTTTGATTTTTGCTTTCAATATAAGTCCAATGTATCCAGCATCATACAGCGTTCATCCCATGAAAATCCATTCTTATGTAACCCACGTAATCATGAACCAGGAAGTTCACTTCCCATGTTGAACGAGAAGTCATTAATTAGTCTGAATTAATTTCTCATGTAACTTATGTAGTTCCTTTAACCCAAACATCTTTTCCTAAACCTAAGCAGTTTAGTTGCCTAAACCTAACTAAGTAGTGTTGTTGCCTAAACTTAACTAAGAAGTTTAGTTGTCTAAACTTAACAAGTCGTTTAGTTCTCTCAACCTAACTAAGAAGTTTAGTTGTCTAAACCTAACTAAGAAGTTTAGTTGCCTGAACCTAACTAAGTCGTTTAGTTGTCTCAACCTAACTAAGTCGTTTAGTTGTCTCAACCTAACTAAGAAGTTTAGTTGTCTCAACCTAACTAAGTCGTTTTGTTGTCTAAATCATCATATGTCTTTCATACGAACTGTTGTATGAGGATCCGTTGGAATATGACAATAAATCGTCGCTGACTTTATATCATTGACATCATTTAGACATGAAGTTCGGCCCTTTGCTGGCTGGTACGTTTAGTTCCTGGACGCCTTTGAATTATATTGAAAAGTCCATGAAATGAAGCCCTCTTTTGCATGATCAGCATTCTTTCACCAACAGTCATTCAGTGATTGGTGCGACTCGACTAGTGACAGATGTAGACGGCTCCTCAGACTTCAGTAAACCCTCGTGAAGCGGAGGCTCTACTGGTCCAGACATTCGTATTCAGCTTCATGAACACGAGGAATCACTTCCTGCGGGCTTTTCCTCGCTGACACACAAAGCTGTGTACTGACGGATACATTCAGACAGCTCTCTCTTTAATAAAGGGAAACTGGAAGTAAAGATATCAATCACACTTTCACCTCCTAGTTTTTAGACATTTGGCTTCGTCTCATGACAACAGTTTGTTCTGAATTTGGTTTCCTTCTCAAACAAAGTTTAAACTGAGAAGAGCGTTTCATATGAGTTTGACCTTAACAGCAATAATGTTTGAGGATTCGCTTCAGTTTGGGATGAATCTTGGAGATAGAAGCCCATCTGTCGGGCTTGTCAATTCTCGGGGATTAGCCGTTAAAGACGAGGCGTCCGATCCCACGCTGCTTCCTGCTATGTTTTCCAGCATGTTTCCCCGTAATCACTGTTAATCACTCGGATTTGTCTCCCATCAAGTTAGTCCTTGTGGGCCGCGAGAAGGACGGCAACGCTAATGAAACGAGGGGGAGGGAGGGAGGAGAGGAGACGAGAGGACGAGAGGACGAGAGGACGAGACAATAGAACAAAAGAACCTCTCGGCCTCGAAAAACCCTGAAACATGAGAGGAAATAAAACGAAAGAAAATGAAAAACATGACAGTTGTGTGTTCGGCCTCAACGGAGCGAGAAGAAAGAAGACGAGACACGACACAAAGTCTGACGAGGAAGAGGAAGAGGAAGAGGTCTGCAGAGGGAAAGAGAGGTCACGCATGTTAAAGATGTAAACGTGAGGCACTGAACAAATGAGAGTAGTACACAACGGAAACCAAAACACGGACAACAAGGACGATCTTTGGTGGATAATAATGAGAATAAATATGAAATGAGCTTTAACTCCCTCTAAACTGCAGAGAAAGCACGATGTACTGTCACGTGACTTGCGTACTGAAGTGTCACTTCGGTCGTTATTTCACTTTTCCGAAACCGAACGAGTAGTTTCTGTCCCGTGAAGATGGAACGAGGAGAAATCAAACAAACTGTTTGAGGAACCGTTGGTTGCAGCACTATGTTTCAGCTTCATGTTTCTGAAGTTAGCGTCATGCAAATTCAACAGCGGAGGTTTTCACTCAACCTGCTGTTTGTTGTTTTGTTGGTCGTGAAGATGAGTTTTGAGTATGAATGTTCGAACTTCTCATGTAGGACATTATTCATTTACTGCATCTCAAGAACTTTAAAGTAATTCTACAGTTTACAGAGTCATTGCTTCAGCTCTGTGATTCCTGAGCTCCAGACTGTGATGGAGGTCATCTGGAGGTTCACGTTCGTGTTGTGTAGCTCGTGGTGTATTTCCTTCCTCTCATGCTGGTGAGTGAAGTTTCTTGGTCCTGGAGGAGAAAACAAGACGTCTGTAAAAGAAAAGCCAGCTGTCGGCGGGATCATAATTGATCTCACCCGGAGCTCCTGTCGCTATAATTGGAGCACTTAGTGTAAAAACGCCGTGGCCGCTATTTAATTGGCTGAAAGTAGGCGGAGGTGGAGAGCACTTGACAAGCATTAGCGCTGATTGGAGATCAGCAACCGGAGACGAACGCCTCCGGCCGGTTCGGGTCACCTCCTCCTCCCAAAACGTCAGATTATAGAGCAGACGGGACTTTCAGTGTTTCACGTCCGACTTTAAAAAGTTTGTATTCTTAATGTCACCAGAACACCAGAACACCGGCCGTATTTATTTCAAGCCGTTTCTCGTTTTGAGCCCATAAATATTGAGGCAACACTGATCTGACATGTCTTCATTCGTTCATCTTCCGTTCACGTTCGCAGCACTTTCCTTCAATGCTGAAGCTCGCTGGCGTCTTTGAAGCAGAATGAAGCTGAAGCGTGTGCAGATACACGGCAGCTCTGTGATGCACATGGTGGCGTGTGAATCGTCATCGTGACATTCTGAATCTCTGCCATGAATTAAATATACATAATACACATGCAGATATTGGGTTTGGGAGTTCTTCCCCGAGGTCATTTTAAGGGATTTTGAGTTTAGATTTATGCAATTTCATCATTTATTCAATACATTTTTGGATCGTTATTATTAAATTCGGAGTCAATATCACCATGAAGTGCCTTTGAGACGTCCCCATTTCCAAAAGAAAAAGCTGAGATGTGCTGTTTGGAGGCCAGGACGGGCCCTGACACTCTGGGCCCCTGAGCCAGTACAGTGATCCATCCACAATCTGGCTGCAAGTCACAGCGACGCCCACACATCAGGTGGAGCCTCGTGCACAGAGCGCGACTGTGACTCCTGAGACTCCTGAGACTCCTGAGACTCCTGAGACTCCTGAGACTCCGGGTTGACTTGAGAGGGAATCTTCCTTCACCTGCAGCCACGAGCTTCATCTGCAAACCTCAGACAGACGAGCGCTGGGAGGCACAGAGACGCCTCGAGCAAGATCCAGATACACCTGAGACCTCCAAGATCACCTGCAGTACACACACACACACACACACACACTCGCACACAGACAGACACACACACACACAGACACACAAACACACAGACACACACACAGACACACACTCACACACTCGCACACAGACAGACACACACTCACACACACACACACACACGCACACACACACACACTCACACACACACACACTCACACACACACGCACACACACACACTGTGTACATACGCACTGACACACAGAGATGCTGAGGTAAACAGCGGGGAGCTTCCTCAGCGCTGGTCAGCTGCCAGTGGGCCAGAGTCACAGTTACATCAGGTCAGCAGGTCAGCAGGTCATCAGGTCATCAGGTCAGCAGGTCATCAGGTCAGCAGGTCAGCAGGTCATCAGGTCATCAGGTCAGCAGGTCATCAGGTCAGCAGGTCAGCAGGTCATCAGGTCAGCAGGTCATCAGGCCTTCAGTCCGTCAGCTGCTCCTCAACGCCGACGAATAATAGATGCAAAACAAACATATCGCCTGAAAACACAAACAAAGCGATTCATGTTTGTGTGCGAAAACACGTTTTCAATTCATGCATAAAAACACAAACAATGTCCAGAAATGAGAATAAGATTGAGACATAAACTCATGTTTACAATGTTTACTGAGGGAATAAATCAAGAGAGAAGTAGAGTCATTTTCTATAGACTTCTATACAACCAGAGGAGTCGCCCCCTGGTGGCCACTAGAGAGAATGCAGCTTTAACACGTGAAGCTCTTCACTTGTTGTTGTTTCCTGGTGTGAACATTTCAAGCCTCTAGCCCCACGTCCTCGCAGAAGACACGTCCTCGCTGAAGACACGTCCTCACTGTAGACACGTCCTCACAGAAGACACATCCTCACAGAAGACACGTCCTCACTGTAGACACGTCCTCACAGAAGACACGTCCTCGCTGTAGACACGTCCTCACTGTAGACACGTCCTC
>CM051708.1:20115970-20125970 GCA_028022725.1 Lycodopsis pacificus
CCGTGTTTCAGTAGATAGGAGCGTGTTTCAGTCGACAGGAGCGTGTTTCAGTCGACAGGAGCGTGTTTCAGTCGACAGGACCGTGTTTCAGTAGATAGGAGCGTGTTTCAGTAGCTAGGAGCGTGTTTCAGTCGTCAGGAGCGTGTTTCAGTCGACAGGAGCGTGTTTCAGTCGCGAGGAGCGTGTTTCAGTCGTCAGGAGCGTGTTTCAGTCGACAGGAGCGTGTTTCAGTCGCGAGGAGCGTGTTTCAGTCGACAGGAGCGTGTTTCAGTAGATAGGAGCGTGTTTCAGTAGACAGGAGCGTGTTTCAGTAGATAGGAGCGTGTTTCAGTCGACAGGAGCGTGTTTCAGTCGACAGGACCGTGTTTCAGTAGATAGGAGCGTGTTTCAGTCGACAGGAGCGTGTTTCAGTAGATAGGAGCGTGTTTCAGTAGACAGGAGCGTGTTTCAGTAGACAGGACCGTGTTTCAGTCGACAGGAGCGTGTTTCAGTCGACAGGAGCGTGTTTCAGTCGACAGGAGCGTGTTTCAGTAGATAGGACTGTGTTTCAGTCGACAGGAGCGTGTTTCAGTCGATAGGATCGTGTTTCAGTCGATAGGAGCGTGTTTCAGTAGATAGGAGCGTGTTTCAGTCGATAGGAGCGTGTTTCAGTAGACAGGAGCGTGTTTCAGTCGATAGGAGCGTGTTTCAGTCGATAGGAGTGTGTTTCAGTAGACAGGAGCGTGTTTCAGTAGATAGGAGTGTGTTTCAGTCGACAGGAGCGTGTTTCAGTAGATAGGAGCGTGTTTCAGTCAATAGGAGCGTGTTTCAGTAGACAGGAGGGTGTTTCAGTCGATAGGAGCGTGTTTCAGTAGACAGGAGCGTGTTTCAGTCGACAGGAGCGTGTTTCAGTAGATAGGAGCGTGTTTCAGTCGATAGGAGCGTGTTTCAGTCGACAGGAGCGTGTTTCAGTCGACAGGAGCGTGTTTCAGTAGATAGGAGCGTGTTTCAGTCGACAGGAGCGTGTTTCAGTCGATCACCGTGAGAAGAGCTCGTCCTGCAGGACGTCACGGTGTCACCGCCTTGTTTCAGCTGAAGCATCACGGCGGGTTAAACTGTGTTCAAAGTCATTTCTCTTGGTGGAGTCAAAGGAAAGAAGCTCTCCTCACAGATGGACGATGGACATCAGGTCTGCAGACTGTTCCTCTTATTGCTGTTCGTCTCTGCTGCTGATGGAAGAATTGAATCTATTGTGACTTTCTCTGGATGGCGGCGCCTGGTAATTATTCTCAGGTGTAATACTGTGAATGCAATTTGTCATGACGGAGTTTTGAGAGAGAGAGAGAGAATAGAAAGCAGGGAGAGGGGGAGGAGGAGGGGGGGACAAAGAGAAGGAGGCGAGGTGCGAGAGATGAGTCGTGTTTTCTGCTGCTGTCATCAGGTTCCCACGTCAACGGCCTGCAGCTCACAGCGACATTCATGTCCCTCAGCGGGGGGACGGGGGGGACGGGGGACAGGTGTGCCGGGCTTCATCCACACCAGTACGTTTTCATTATGAAACAGCACTTTGAAACGGAAACGGTCTCCACGCAGCCGCTGCACGGAGGCAGCGTGTAACTGCATTCACTCATTCATAGCCGAACCTCTGGCTGTTTGCACGCGTTGTTCTTTGGGGAAACACGTCCTGCACGCGACGCTGCAGCGCGAGTTCACGGCCACCAGCAGCCGGCGGCCACCAGCAGCCGGCGGCCACCAGCCGCCGGCGGCCACCAGCAGCCGGCGGCCACCAGCAGCCGGCGGCCACCAGCAGCCGGCGGCCACCAGCAGCCGGCGGCCACGCTGCGCTGCTGCTGCGTGCACGTGGGAGGCAACGGGACGGCACCGTGCCGAGGTGTCCTTGAGCAACGGCTCCGTGTCGGAGGCTTCTACTGCAGGAAATGTTTTTAAATCACGGAGGTAACAGCTGGAGATCCGTCAGCTGACGAGGAGCTCCAGAGTTCAGAGGGAAATATTAAAGAAAACGCCAGAATATTCAGCTCAGAACTGCTGAGTTGAATCTGCAGATGTTCTCCCTGAAAGTCTGATTAATGTCTGAAGGGAGGAAAAGGTTGCGCTCTGACTGCCAGACGTCTAACATTGTTCATGACAAAATGACAAAAAGAATGAAATGACAACGGGACCTTTAGATGCTGAGTGAACTGCTTCCACTTCTGCGCTCTAATCGGACGGATTGGGAAAGCTGCTTTCTTTTTGTGGATGAACTTGTGGAACAAAATGAAAATGTTTGGTGAAGTTGTTGAGGGATTTGTCCTCAGCACAGCAAGCTGGTGACGCATGAAATATAAAGCGCACATCGGCCTGTGTGTGTGTGTGAGTGTGTGTGTGTGTGTGTGCGGGGGGGGAAGGGAGATGAGAATTCTCCACTTCCTCCCATCGTCTGCTCTGCACGCCGTAGAGACCCGTGAGCTCCATCGTCGTTCTGAACGACGGCTTCACATCCAGCGTGTTTGGTGATGTCATCACGGTGATGTCGCTCCTTCAGTATCTCAGCTCATCTGGAGGAGAACCACCAACAGGCCGGACACTGAGGTGACGATGAATGGAGGCTCCGGGCATAAATAACCATAAGAGATCATAAAATGTCCGAACAAAAAAAAAAGATAATTATGAGGACAGAGTTCTCATTCGACCCGTTCATGTTTTATTCATGGCGTTGTCTCTTATTCACCCATGAATGTGACTTCTGGCTCCACCAAAGGCCAGCTCCGTCACCTCTGGGAGAGAACCAGCGCGAAGAGAACCAAATGAGCATGAATGTTAAAAGGGATGAGATCAGTTCAGCAGGAGAGGAAGATGGAGCACCACACAAGGCCTGTAGGCCAGATTCAAAGCCCACATATAGCCAAGCAACGTGTCCTCATCAAACACCGTAAGATACCTTCAGACAGACTTCATCTGTCCTACTAAAGCAACACGTGTCGTCTTCTTCATCTTTCTCCATCTTTTCAAAATAAACCTCAGGGAGGTTTAGGAAAGAAGGTTCGGGTTAAAATCAACCTCGACTTCTCAGAACACACGGGCATGAACGTCTCCTGGGAGGAAGACAATCTGTATCCTTCCTGGTTCAGGACTACGTGGACGACATACTATCTCTAAGGGATGTCTACGAGTGACGTGTGCAGAGTTTGGACTTGACTATTAAGAAAGACTGGAAGGCGTGAGCCCTGCATGATCTCGAGAGAGACCTCCAGCAGTGTAGTACTCCAGATCGGCCTCCAGAACGCCTTCTGAAGGTCTCGACAGCATTCTTACTCTCGTCTCTTCTTGGTCTCTGGATTTTATTTGAAGTCTGTCCAAGTGTCCTCGGACGGGACACTGAACCTCAGAGTGTGTGAATGCAGCGTAGACCAGAAAGGCACTTCATATAAATGCAACACATACAACTCACCTCTGCTACGCCTTTTGAATGTTGTATCAAGACACTTCTCCTGGTACACTTGTACACATATACACACTTATATATATACACACACTCAAAGAGATGAATGAGGAGGTTTAGATCAGTTTGAAGGGTGCCTCAGTAGTTTGCATGTTCCACATTTTATCCTAAGTATGTGGGGGTCTAGTCTGGTCTGGGTCTCGATCCCTCAACGTCTCGGTCTTGTCTCAGGCTCGATACCCTCTGATCTTGGTGGTGACTCTATCCAGTTTGTGTCCAGATCCACTGGTGCAGTGGGTTCATGTTCTCGCAGAGTAAAGTAAAGAATCCGGTGTTCTCCATGAGCAGCGGCCAACGCGTCGAAGAGATGGATCCAGAACACGGCGGTGTCACGAGTGAATCAGGGACAAGAGGTCTCTGAGGACCTGTTGAGAGGTGTTCAACGAGGTCCAGAACATCTCAGTAATGTCTCACTTCTTCTATCACTTCAAGTAGAAGAAGGAAACAAGGAAACAAGGAAAGGATCCGGTTCTCTACATGAGGAAACATTCTGCGTGAGCACGACGGGAACGCTTTAAAGTCACGAGTCGTTCCGTCTCCGGAGATCGTCGGCACTGAAGTCGTCTCTCGGCTCCGGCTGATAAATGGACTTCAGCAGAAAGTCTTTACGCCGCGTCATCATTTATTTAAGGAAAGCGTTGGAGATACAAATACCACATGAATTCTTTATTGTCTCGCAGAGTGCAGATCTGTCTTTGGCCTCACAAAGCTCTGAAAGACAAAGACAGACAAGAACAAGAGAACGTGACTGAACGTGACAAACGACTCGAGTCCAGAGATCGTTCCTCCATGTTGTCAGATCGTGAACGTAACCAGGATGTTCTCTTGAATCGTGTGAGTTCTT
Source organism: Lycodopsis pacificus (assembly GCA_028022725.1). NCBI lineage: Eukaryota > Metazoa > Chordata > Actinopteri > Perciformes > Zoarcidae > Lycodopsis > Lycodopsis pacificus. The sequence continues at coordinate 20,120,293 of CM051708.1, forward strand.
TAATTCACGCAGACGTCGTTGAAGCTCAGATGTCTGTCAGTGAAGCTGAATGCACGTCTCACAGTGAAGCCGCCGTGGTTGTGACGCAGTGGAAGCGGTGCGAGTACCTCTGATCTAACCAGCAGCACCCGGAGGATGAAGCTGATTCCAGGAAAGCGTTGTGTTCCACAGAGCGCCACAGAGCGCCACAGAGCGCCTCGGCGGATGAATCCTGATCGCATGACCTCATTCTGACGGAGCGGCGGTGAGCTCACCCTCCGTCTGCATCGCCGTGGTGACGCATCACTTCCTCATCCGGTCCGAGACACGCTCAGAAATATGAAGCTCCGACCCAGAAGTGGCTCTACGCTCCCAGAAAGACGTCCTCTGACACCGAGTCACTCCGAGTGTTTGATGTTCGGGGCGGAGCAGCAGAACCAGAGCATGAGACCTGTTGTTCTGTTTACATGTGACCACTTCCTGTCTGCTGCTGTTCTCCAGGAACACGGGTTATAAATGTGTTCTGTGCTGTAATCACAGAGAGAACAGGAGATGTAGTCCGTTTACCAAACGAGCTGCTCCTCCTGCAGCCTCGTGCATTATTACATCCCTCTTCATCTGCATGCATTCTGTCACCACCTCATCCATTACATCCCTCTTCATCTGCATGCATTCTGTCACCACCTCATCCATTACATCCCTCTTCATCTGCATGCATTCTGTCTCCACCTCATCCATTACATCCCTCTTCATCTGCATGCATTCTGTCACCACCTCATCCATTACATCCCTCTTCATCTGCATGCATTCTGTCTCCACCTCATCCATTACATCCCTCTTCATCTGCATGCATTCTGTCACCACCTCATCCATTACATCCCTCTTCATCTGCATGCATTCTGTCTCCACCTCATCCATTACATCCCTCTTCATCTGCATGCATTACTATCACTATAAAACAACTTTCTTAGTTTTTGTCAACATAACTACTTTTCTTAGGTTTAATAAAAATGAATGAAATGAAATCACAACAAAAGTACTTTGTTAGGTTTAATTAAACTAAATTATTGTTAGATCTACTCACAGACTCACTAGAGACACACACACACACACAGAGACACACACACACACACACACACACACACACAGAGACACACACACACAGAGACACACACACACACACACACACACACACACACACACACACACACACGGTCAGACAGGAAGCTTTATGCTGCTGTCAGTGAATATGAGTTAAGAGTTTTACCTCCAATAAACACAGAGTGACATTGGAGCAGCAGTGTGCTCCGAGGGACCACACACACACACACACACACACACACACACACACCACACACACACACACACACACACACACACTGCAGCAGTGTAAGCTGCAGCCTGAGGTGTTGAGCTGAATGACAAATGTTTGCCATAGTGCTGATAACACTGAGGGCAGAACTCTACTGCAGCCTTACACCCTGTGTGTGTGTGTGTGCGTGTGCATGTGTGTGCATGTGTGTGCGTGTGTGTGTGTGTGTGTCTGTGCGTGTGTGTGTGTGTGTGCGTGTGCGTGCTTGTGTGTGCGTGTGTGTGTGTGTTTACGTGCACTCTGCTATCACTTTTATCATTTTTCGTCCGTTCACATATTTGCAGAGGTAAACACTGGATCCTGGTTCCAGGTGATGTTAAACTGGTCTATTCCGGGTACAGTAGACCCACATCCAGTCCAATCACTGAGACCCGGACCAGACGGATCCTCAGGGACCGGGTCTGCTGTGTGCTGGTGAGAAGGTCAGCTGGGTGAGAACTTCTGTCTGAAGAGCTTCTTCTGTTCGTAGTATTTCACTTGAACACGTTGAAACCGTCAGTTAGGTTGAGGCAACAAAACGACTTAGTTAGGTTCAGACAACAACACTACTTAGTTAGGTTCAGACAACAACACTACTTAGTTAGGTTCAGACAACAACACTACTTAGTTAGGTTTAGACAACTAAACTACTTAGTTAGGTTTAGACAACTAAACTACTTAGTTAGGTTCAGACAACAACACTACTTAGTTAGGTGTAGACAAAGATTAGCGTTGGTGTTGAAATAACTACAGAAGTTGCATTAAAGATGAATTAACGTTGACTTCCTGTTTCACATCGGGCATGAACATCGGTTTCCTGGGTGAGAGCGTTTCTGTTGGACCCGTCCACACCTTTGTTGTGTGGGTTTCTGCGGTCTTCATGCTTCCTGGTTCATGATAACTTGGCTCACATACAAATTGATTTCAAGGCATGACTTAAGCTTGACAGCTTGACTTTTAAAACTTCTGCAACATCTGGAAACACGTGAAGTCGAAAAATTGCTTCTTGAAGAGCGGTTTATATTAAATAGAGCAATTGAATGTGTGATGTATCAAAAAGATTTGAAGGAAAAATAGAAGAATCCAGACACGAAGCTCCTGTGCTCCTCGGACACAATGAATGAACTTTACTCCAAATGTCACTGAAATCCGTTGACAGCATTCACAGATACTCTGCTAGGACACAGACACAGCTGACGTAGAACACACCAGCTGCTCGTGGAGATCATTAGAAAGAAAGAAAGTGACCGACAATGAATACGAATGTAGACAGAAAAACAAACGGTGGGTAACGCAGACAATGAAGAGGTCAGAAGGAGAAATGAGCGAGGGAGAGAAACGAAAGCTGCAAACAAAGAGCAAGACAAGTAATGGAGTAGATGCTCTGCTGGGTGGAGAGAGGAGGGAGGAGCAGGAGTGAAGGGTGGTAGTGGTGGAAATACAAGAGAGGAGGGAGATAAAGAACAATACAGGAGAGTCAGAAAGACAGAGAGGAGAGAAAGCGATGGCGGAGTGTGAAGACAAAGAAGCATAGAGGGTCGGAGATGGAGAATAAAGGGACAGCTGGACCGGTAACCAGAGATGTTAAAGAGCAGGACGTGAAGAAGAACATGGAACAGAAGCTCTTTGTTCTCCTGGTGATTGGAGAACAAATCATCAGCACATGTTGTTTTCAATGGTTTTTAGGTTATATTCTCACTCTCATGATGTAAAGTCCTGCTCCTCTATGGAAACAACCATCACGACTAGAAGTAGAGCGAACGAGAACACGTCTTCAGTGCAGAACAGTTGTGATGACGGCAATCATTAAAAGAAGAAAGTTGAATTTCTTTGAATTTCTTTTCTCCGAAGCTGTGTGACGCCTCCTCTAGCTGTGTGACGCCTCCTGTAGCTGTGAGGTGTTCAGGGCGAGTAACGTGGAGACCCAGCGGTCGCTGGTCGGGTTCGTAGGCCGAGATGTAGGCGGCAGGTTGTGTGTGGAGTAGAAGACGTTGTGCTGCTTCGATTCGGATCCTTTTGCAGAAGCGTTATCGTCAGGAATGATGCAATGATGGAGAACTTTATTGGTAGTTTATTTCCACTGATGTGTGTTTCATCAGAGGCTTTAAGGACGACCATTGGCTTCACCTTTTTGAATGCATGAATCAGCAGTCATGAAGACGTTGTGTTTTTGAATTTCATGTCCATTTCATGTCCATGCTTCCATCCTTCAGTTTGAATAAACCGTGAAGGCCACAGATCCCCTCTCTCAATAATAAGCACCAGATGACTGTTTCCACACGTTCTCCACACGTTCTCCACACGCTGAGCACACGTTCTCCACACGTTCTCCACACGCTGAGCACACGTTCTCCACACGTTCTCCACACGTTCTCCACACGCTGAGCACACGTTCTCCACACGTTCTCCACACGTTCTCCACACGCTGAGCACACGTTCTCCACACGCTCTCCACACGCTGAGCACACGTTCTCCACACGTTCTCCACATGCTGAGCACACGTTCTCCACACGTTCTCCACACGTTCTCCACATGCTGAGCACACGTTCTCCACACGTTCTCCACACGTTCTCCACATGCTGAGCACACGTTCTCCACACGTTCTCCACACGTTCTCCACATGCTGAGCACACGTTCTCCACACGTTCTCCACACGCTGAGCACACGTTCTCCACACGTTCTCCACACGCTGAGCACACGTGACTCTGCGCCTCACTTGAGAGTAAAGGTGGCGAAGAGGCCAATCTCACGTGTCGCTCGCCTCCTCCGACCTTCCACAAACCTCTCTGTGTTTCTCCGCCGCCGCCTCTCAGGACGGGCAGCCGACGCTTCCAGAGGTTTTATTTTCCCGAGGACACAGAGTAGAGATGGGAGGTGGGAGAAAGATTCATGGTGATCATCTCCATCTGAGCACTTCAGCTCACAGCCGGAGAGGATTTAAAGCAGAAACACGGACGTGTTGTAGAATGAAGGCTTCCGTCGATGACGCAACATCAGGCACATGGAAATATATCTGAACAACAACCTGGTTCAAAGCCTTGTAATGCTGCTTCATGGCCGGCAGACGTGTTCACGCCTGTTGCACGCGTCCTCAGTATGACGCTGCTGCTTTCTGTCTGGAAGTCCAGATGTGCAGAGCACCCGGAGCTCAGGCGGTGTCGATGTGCAATCGGTCCTCCGCAGTGGGAGAGTCGCATTCTGACTGTTTCTGGAGAACACTTCAGGCCTGGAGTGCAGATGGACTGAGGCCTCCTGCAGGGAGGAGACCGCGAGCGGCTCTGATTGAGATGAGGTTGTGATTTCTGCACCTTTGGCCCAGAAATGAGCACGAAAGCTGGAAAAGGCAGTTTGCCTGTAAATGTTGCTGTTGACCGGCCGTCGTTGTTTTTCTGAACATGTGTTTGTGTTCGTGTCTCCTGGAGCAGAACGCCTGCAGCCAGACAGCGTAGACAAGCCGTGAATGAGTAACCTGCCCTCATTCACAGGTTCTTATCGATCCTCGTTTCATCTGCGTTTTCCTACAAACGTCCAGCAACACGTGTTCAGTTCTGCTGGTTCTTTGATTGAGTTTCCGTTCAGTGAAACGTTCTGAGTTGATCTACGTTCCTTCAGGTGAACAGTGTGTGTGGTTGACGTGACCCTGAGTTTAAAGGGCGACGCGTCACAGCCTGTGATTTCACAGAGACCCCGGCTGTAGAATGACGGTATTCTCCTGTAATTACATCACCGCTCGCCTGTGTAAACACCTCTGGATGATGACAGAGTGATAACATGTGGAAGGTGTGAATGTCAGCGCCTCATTGAAGCTCCGAGTCCAAAACCAGTTATTGCTGCATTGACAGAAATCACCTGTGTGTGTGTGTGTGTGTGTGTGTGTGTGTGTGTGTGTGTGTGTGTGTGTGTGTGTGTGTGTGTGTGTGTGTGTGTGTGTGTGTGTCTCCCCGTGCAGATATATATATATATATATGTGTATATATATACAGTATATACAGTGACAGCAGCCTGGAGCTGCTGGATGTGAAGTGTGTTGTTTCTCGTGAACGCTCCAGAGTCTGATTTAGACTTTTCTTGTCGTTTTGCGTTCATGAGGGTTTTGAAAGTTGGATTAAAACAAAGCTCCTCAGGTCGAGGAGAGGAAACATTTAAAAACAACTTCCAGACGTGTGAGGCTGAAGAGATCTGCTGTTTCTTTCTCTTCCTCTCTGACTCGAGGTCTGTCTGTAAAGTTGTGTTTTCACACTGAGTCTGCCGTCACATCTGAACACCGCCCTGGTGCTGTCCTCATGTGGGTCCGGTCAGAGAGCAGCCATGTGGACGGAGACGCTGGTGCTGATGGTGAAGAGCTCCT
>CM051708.1:20130970-20133470 GCA_028022725.1 Lycodopsis pacificus
ACACACTCTCACACACACACTCACACACACACACTCACACACACACACTTATCATATGTTCACACACACACGTTTAATTAATGAGATTAAACCTGATTCTTATATAAATGAGTGGGTTCAGTTATCAATAGATATTGAATAACTAACTCCGTCTCTCATTTCATCTGAATTTAGAAACTCTGGACCAAATCTCGGTGTTGATAGCTCGTGTGGTTTAGAGATCAAGAGTGTTCACATTATTGTGTCTCCTCCCTGAGACGAGAGGAACCGGACAGAACTGATCCAGGACCGCTATCAGGACCGCTATCAGGACCGCTATCAGGACCAATCAGGACCGCTATCAGGACCAATCAGGACCGCTATCAGGACCGCTATCAGGACCGCTATCAGGACCAATCAGGACCGCTATCAGGACCAATCAGGACCGCTATCAGGACCGCAATCAGGACCGCTATCAGGACCGCAATCAGGACCGCTATCAGGACCGCTACCAGGACCGCAATCAGGACCGCTATCAGGACCGCTATCAGGACCAATCAGGACCAATCAGGACCGCTATCAGGACCACAATCAGGACCGCAATCAGGACCGCTATCAGGACCAATCAGGACCAATCAGGACCGCTATCAGGACCGCTATCAGGACCCCTATCAGGACCGCTATCAGGACCACAATCAGGGCGCTATCAGGACCGCTATCAGGACCAATCAGGGCCGCTATCAGGACCGCAATCAGGACCAATCAGGACCGCTATCAGGACCAATCAGGACCGCTATCAGGACCAATCAGGACCGCTATCAGGACCGCTATCAGGACCAATCAGGACCGCTATCAGGACCAATCAGGACCGCTATCAGGACCGCTATCAGGACCAATCAGGACCGCTGTCAGGACCAATCAGGACCGCTATCAGGACCGCTATCAGGACCACTATCAGGACCGCTATCAGGACCAATCAGGACCGCTATCAGGACCGCTATCAGGAGCGCTATCAGGACCAATCAGGACCGCTATCAGGACCGCTATCAGGACCTATCAGGACCGCAATCAGGACCGCAATCAGGCCTCATGCTGGGCCGTCATCTGCCCGATGCTGCGTGTTGTTACATTATGTTACATTGCATTATATTATATTACATTATATTATGCTACATTATATTATATTACATTGTATTATATGATGTTACATTGCATTATATTATATTACATTATGTTACATTGTATTATATTATATTACATTATGTTACATTGTATTATATTATATTACATTATATTACATTGCATTATATTATATTACATTATGTTACATTGTATTATATTATGTTACATTGCATTATATTATATTACATTATGTTACATTGTATTTTATTTTATTATATTACATTATATTATATTACATTATATTATATTACATTATGTTACATTGTATTATATTATATTACATTATATTATATTACATTATATTATATTACATTGTGTTACATTGTATTATATTATATTACATTATATTATATTACATTATATTATATTACATTATGTTACATTGTATTATATTATATTACATTATGTTACATTGCATTATATTATATTACATTATGTTACATTGCATTATATTATATTACATTATGTTACATTGTATTATCACGGAGGACCAGGAGAGCCCCTCCCCCATCAGGGTGCTTTTCATCGCTCTATGTTTGGGACAGTAGCCGTCATGGTGACATCAGAGGAGAACTTTTCAAACCAACAAAGAAAAAAGACAGAAGTGAGAAGAGAGAGAACTGCTGCCTCGTCATCGAGGCCTCGAACATACGACAAGTGAATAAATGAGCTGCTGTCCTCCTTATTGTTGGAATGCTGTTAAGCATTCCAACTATTGTTATCCTGTTTTCTTTATTCCACTATTTCTTCCGTCCCCCCCGTTTCGTTCACGCTTCTTCTTCTTCATTTTTTAAGCTACAGAAACCGTTCAACGATCAAAATGTTCAGCTCCTTCAGCTCATCTCTTCATATTTCTAACCTTTAAACTTTTTGAATTATTAAGCTTTTAGCAACTTTTTTTTGAATGGGTTTCTATGGAGAATATTTTCAAATCCTCTTAAACTTCTTCAATTTTCAAATCCTTCAACTTCCTCATACTTTCAGCTAAAGACACCATTTCAACTTTCAAATGTTGAGAAAACTCTGAGCTATTGCCGCATAATTCAGCTTTCCGATATCTTTTAAACTTTTTGAACTGCAGCAATTTAACTTTTATGATTTTTCAGCCCTTTTCTGACTTTATAATTGGTGTGTATTGCACAGCTTAGAGTGCGTGATGTCACCGCTAGAGTGAAGAGCAGCTTGAGATTCTTGTGAAAAAAACATTTGTGTTTTGCCACTGTGTCCACAATCTTCACTGTTCATGCATCATTTCTGGATGTAAAAGTAGCTAATCTTGTCCTTGTCGTAGAAACATTACTGTGGAATCCCACAGATTTCCACATTTGACACGAAGCCG
>CM051708.1:20135970-20163470 GCA_028022725.1 Lycodopsis pacificus
GGGGAGAGACTGCTGAACAGAAAGAGAACAGAAGTCTGGCTTTCTATGCCAGACTTCTGTTCTCCCAAACCTGCTGATCCACATGAAGTCTCTTTGTTTCAAAGTGATCCGTTGATGAAACGCTGATCACACGAGCTCAGCGTGTTCCACTCATTCACAACTATTCAACCGGATCATCTCCTTCCTCCTAGTCTCCCCCTCCTCCTCCTCTTCCTTCCTTCCTTCTTCCTAGTCTCCTCCTCCTCCTCCTCCATCTAGAGAGGACTAAATCACATTTCATTTCCTGTAAACTCTTCACAATAAAAGCCTCCTGATAGTTGTGGCTGCTGTATCAGTAGACTAGGTGTAAAGCAAAGCTCCGCTTATTCACAATGAAGGTCCCCCATTGTTTTTAATGTAAATGAAAACCAGGTCTCATCAGGATTCATGCCGAAGATAAATATGTATAATGTATAGATATATATGTAATATGTATAATGTATAGATATATATGTAATATGTATAATGTACAGCATGTGTCATGAACGAGGCCGTATGAAGATAAGTCCCACGCAGGAAGGGAGGCTGATGGGTGTTGGTTATTCCAAATGATCATCTTTTCTTAAACTGAACAAAATAGTTTTGTTGTCATGACGGTTCTGTTTCCATAGAGGAGCAGGACTTTTATTTTGAAAATCAATACCACAGAGAGAAAAATGTGACGTTCTGTGGGTTAAAGACACAAAGACATGAATGTGTTCAACAAAGAGTTTTAATCCTCCGACTGAGGCGAGTGAGTCACAGTCCTCACTCTGAATCAAACACGAATAAAAGAATCATAAGAGACGCGCAGGAGTCACAGGTGAGACTTCAGCCTGTAATCAGACACAAAGCAGCTTTGAGCCAGAGACTAAAATGAGCTGATCAGCAGCAGAGTACAGCTGAGGCTGATGGGGAAGTCACTGCAGGTATTCCGTCATAAATCAAAGTATTGGACCATGATGATGAAAAGTTAAGGTTCAACCAAAGTGGTTTGATTTCCTCCTGAGGGAGCAAGAATAAAGCATCCAGCAGCGTGAGAGACATCTCGGTGAAGAGATCAAACCAACGGCTGCACGGCTCGTCGGGCTGCAGGCAACGAGAGCTGAGGGATCCGAGCAAACACTCCCGCTGATCACGAATGAACTCCTGACTCTGGTTTCTTCAAACCCAGAGCAGCAGATTGAGATGTGCGTCTTGTTGCTCTGAGAGCTTCACTGCTCACAGTCTCGTACTCTACAGTGTATCTGTGATTGCTTCCACTAAAGTAAAGTCCTGGTCGTGGATTGTTTTCATGCTTGACAGAGCTGTTCACGTGTCGTTCAGGTTTCCCAGAAGAGGCAGAATAACTGCTGATCTTCTCTCCTCTTGACATTTGTTGCACATTGTCTGTTCGTCTTGGCTGCAGATTAAACTTCCATCATCAGTCATGTTTCTCCTTCATCACGTTTGTTTCTGTGGAATCACAAAGAATCGATGTTTCTAATTGAAGTGTAGGTTTAGCAGGTCGGGGGGGTGATTGGATTCAAACACACACAGGACTTGAACTCAGGAGGCCGCTGTACGCGTCCGAGTGAAACCAGAGGTCAACGTTGACTTCCTTCAATTTACGTCTTCAAATAAAAATACCTAAAAAAACAAACGTACGTATTTGAAGCCAAACCACGTTTATTTAACCTAACAAGTAGTGTTGTTGCCTCTTGTGTTTTGTTTGTATCAATTTACAACGTTAACGTTTTTAAAAACTATGTTTCGTTTAATTCCTCTTATTTTATTTATATATATATATATATATATATATATACAGTAATTATAATATTTATTTATATATTATTTTATATATATTTGTACCCCACCAAACTGTGGGCGAGTTGCATTGTGGGCAATGTAGGCACCAGGCTGAATTAAAAGAGCTCATGGAATAGGAAAGCTATCTCTGGTTCTGCTGCATCGACACTCAGTTCTCTTCTATGTTCTTAATACTAACTACGTTAAAACCTGGTGTTGCTGCTGCTTTGACCTGTAAATAATTAATGTCAGTGTATTTACATGCTAACTATTAGCATTACGCTCAACAGTCTGACAGTGCTGAGCAGGGTCTGAAGTCTCCTAAATGGCGATGTGGTCGGAGGATGAACCGTTCTGTTCGTAGGGAACCTCAGGCCGCGTTCACATATCCGTCTCACTGCGGTGCAGATCTGAGAACAGCAGAGATGTTCCTGCGTCTTCAATCCGTCTCGTCCAACCGTGTTGTTCTCTGTAATGAGCCTGAAGCGAGAGGACGGACGTTTAGTGTCTAACAGCGTGTTCATGACAGACTCCTCCACATGCCATGTCTTCTATTATCTGAAGCCTCATTGCTTTCTGAATGCGCTGCAGTAACGGCCTCTCAGCGTCCTCGGGATCCCATCTTTCCCGACATTACTCCTTCCTGAAGGTTACACTGCACTCAGAAAATACCTGTTATCTGATTCCCATGAACCGCAGCTCACTTCTTCTTCCTGTGCCTGAGTGCAGGTCATTACCTGTAATATCACGTCCATCCAGCTCCTGCAGCGGTGGAAGCAGTTTGTATATTGATCGTCTCATTGAGTCCTGAAGCTGTGATGTAAAACACGGCGGAACAATCAAATGAAAAACTGTCTTCAGAGTTTTCATCCAACCTGCATGTCGTCTCGTTCAGAGGATTCTCAAACAAGTCCAACTGATATACCAACTTAATAAACAGCCGTGGAGTTTACAACTTACAAAGCTCAATGTTTTTAGAAACTTGACGATTCCACATAGTTTAGTATTTAATCTAGCTCGATAAAGTTTGGTGTAAAGAACTAGTTCTGACCTCAACTTTGAGTTTTCTTCAGTTTACTTTGTGTCTCTTTACTCAAAAAAAAACGATTTCAACGAACTTCCTAAATCATGAAAACTATTTCCACACGATTAAACTGCTTTCGTCAAGCATTAAGCAATTATGTTGGTCCAACTTAACTTAATAGTGTTGGTTGAACTCATTTTACAGTTGTAAATTAAGTTGATCCAACCCGAGTACATTGAGTTGATCCAACCCTAGTACATTAAGTTGATCCAACCCGAGTACGTTGAGTTGGACCAACAGAATCCGGCAGGAAGTGCATCGAAACATTAACAGGTTTTTGACAAAACAATGCACATGTTCCATTGAGTAGCTCTTCTGGAGCTTCTCAATAACACCACATGATCTTCCTCAGCAGAAAAGAAGGGAGGGTGCTTACGTTGGTGCCAAGCCGGTAGTCTTCTATTAGCATTTGATTGCAATAGAGACTCTTTGTTCTCAATAACTAACACATTTTCAATCTGTTAGTGGTATTTAATAATATTCAGGAAGGCTAACGTTAACTAGTTTCCTTTTATTGTCAGGAGGTGGCGCTAATGGTCAGATGTTCTATAAATCTGTTACTTTGTTCTTCAATTAACTAAATTAGCATTTGCACTTTGTTTTGCTAACGTTAGCTAGCAGAGCTCTGTTGAGACGTCCGACATTAACTGGAAGATGAAACCATTAACGCGAGTAAGAAATAATCTTCGTAAAGGTTTAGAAGAAACAAAGAGGAAGCTGCAGTTTCTTTTAGTTAAACCCTGTCATGACTTGTGTATGTGAGCTAATAATGAAGGCTGGATCTGTAGTATGAATGTAAAGCAGTGAGGCAAACTCCTACGCTGGTGCAGTTATAATCAGAGCCATTCATATATTGATCCGGTCATAATCACAGTCTGGTCAGTGATAATAATCTGGTCATTCATCATGATAGGCAGCTTCTGACAGAGATGATCTATCTAGAGACCAATAACAAGACAAATATACACACTCAGATAAAAAACATCAGTCAACGTCACATAATGTGTGTTTTTAAATTGTGTGGAAGCATTTTTCCATTAAAGGTGAAACAGCACAGATACGGTGGATTGTAGTGGGACTTAACAGCCCCATTAACTTCCATCCGTCGTCACTACTGCATTGCATTGTGGGATATTAAATGCCTGCGTTGTATCCAGTGTTTGCACACTGTAACGTTTCACCAGAAATAGGATGGAATTGAGGTCCTATTGGTTCAATACCAAGGTTAGACGTACTATAATATCTCACATGTACTGTTTTATGCTAGGTAGCATGTTAGCATGTGAAACCAGCTCAGCAAACAGCCGACGGATTCTTAATGTCTTGACAGGCAATTACAGGAGCTGGAGGTTGTTTTTGACTCTAACCCCTTTAACCTGAGACGATCCTCAGAACGTCTCCAGTGAATGAGCAGCGGATCCTTCTGACTGCTGTTTACGGGAACGCTGGCTTTTAATTGGACGGCAAAAAACTAAAATACAGAAAAATGCCACAAAGTGGAGTTTCTTTTCCTTCGAGCTGAAGAAGACAAACGGAGTCATGAGACGGACTCTTGTTGATTATGTTTGGTGTTATTAAGCTGAGCATAATATTGTTCATACATTATGTTTGTACTGTAAGTTGGATTGAGGTGATCTATAATTACACCTCACAGGAAGTAATTGGGTTTCTGAGCGTCAAATGAATTAAACATGTTCATCAATGAAGGAAGCTTCTACATGAAGCGTCCAGCCTGCCGTTGGTGTGAAACATCATCATAGTTCATCACTGTGTTGATGTGTCTCGCTGGTGAACACCGACTCATTTAAACACTTTAACGCACAGAACGAAACAAAGCTTCTGCCATCAGGAAGTTTGAATAAGTTTACCGCAGTTCATTTGAACAAAAATACAACAACTGGCATAAGAAGGAGAGTAGAGAGTGCAAAGCGTATTTACGTTAAAACAGTGTTCGAAGTATTACCTGAGATATTTCTCTCGGTATCCTATTAAACACAAAATAGCTTAAACTTTGTACTTTCAGATAAAACGCTTCAGAACTCACTGAGAGTGCATAAAACATGTTAGACAGATAAAATAAATCAAATAGTACTACTAAATATTAATATCTGTGTACATGTGAATTCACAAAATGGCGACAACCTCCGGTTCTGCCGAGTGAAGCCAAAGCTTCATGTGTTAAAGCTGCATTCTCTCTAGTGGCCACCAGGGGGCGACTCCTCTGGTTGTATAGAAGTCTATAGAAAATGACTCTACTTCTCTCTTGATTTATTCCCTCAGTAAACATTGTAAACATGAGTTTATGTCTCAATCTCTAGTTTCAAGTCTTCTTCAATACAGCATGATGTTCATTTAGTACATGATGGTCCATTTAGAGTCACACAGACCATAAAGCAGGGGATGCTTTAGGGCGGGGCTACACGCTGATTGACAGGTCTCTAATAGACCATAAAGCAGGGGATGCTTTAGGGCGGGGCTACACAGTGATTGACAGGTCGACACCAGAGACGTATACGGTAATCACAGTTTAAACACTATTACATCTTAAATTATATCATAAAGAATGTAAGAAAAACACCATGTTGGTATTTTAACCACTTATTAACACTCTTGGTTTCAATAAATCCTCATTATCTTATTTATGGATGATCTTTTCAACCACATCTCAGATCTTAAACATGAAGTTACCGTTTTCTTTATCTTTTAAAGTGCATCTTTTCCAACTTGTCACACAGACGGCAGGAACATGACGTCTCCTTCACTTTGTGCCCCGCAGGAAATCAGCGACACAGAGATCCTGGAGCTTACCCACAGTGCACTGGGGCGCATGACGGTGATCCGGCAGATCTTCCCCATGTGGAGGGACAGCAGCTCGCGCTGTATGAGACACAACCACCGGATCTCATCTCTGCTGTGTGACCCGCAGGAAGGGTACCTGCAGAACCTGGAGGTGAGAGACTGGTTCACTGACTGGGGTCTACTGGTCTACTGGGGTCTACTGTGTGTGTGTGTGTGTGTGTGTGTGTGTGTGTGTGTGTGTGTGTGTGTGTGTGTGTGTGTGTGTGTGTGTGTGTGTGTGTGTGTGTGTGTGTGTGTGTGTGTGTGTGTGTGTACCTCAGGCAGCGTGATGCATGGACTTCATGCCAGTCAGCTGGACTCATCTGGACAGAGTGATGCTCATTTGTCACCCTGCATTTGGTCTCTGCTCCCTGCTTTGACGTGTGAGTGTGTGTGTGTGTGCGTGCGTGCGTGCGTGCGTGCGTGCGTGCGTGCGTGCGTGTGCGTGGCTCTGAGCCAGCAGATGATGCAGCAGCCAGCTGTGTCACACATGTGGCCAGTTGAGAGTAAAACCACTTGATGGTTAGTGTTGGTAATGTTGTTTCCCACAATGCAATGCAGGAACATCTTGGAAAACAAAACAAGGATTAAATGTCTGAGTTTACCTTCATGACACGACTTCATGGATACAAACAGCAGAACGTTACGAGGATTCATATGAAGTTGATCAACAGTGAGAATGAAAGCAGAGATCATGGGTTCATGAGGATCATAATTTAAGATTTAAGAATCAAGAGATTTTTGAACTCTTCTTTCAGACGAGTGAACAGAAAACATTTATTTTACTACTTTGTCTATTTGTGTTAAAAACCTTTGACTTTAATGTGTCAATCTGGCTTCATCCAATGTTCAGGTTTATGTTCTGGATATGTATGAAAATCAGCACATATTTGATACACTTGTGCACTTCATGGTGATATCTGTTACTTCATTATTCACCCTGTTTATCTGTAGTGTCTTCTTTAAAGAGATGTTTGCTGGAGATCAGAGATCAGACCTACAGATCAAATATTAAAACCTGCTACATACAGTATATTTGATACTCTGCACAGTCCGGTCCACAGTCCAACCCTGCAGCGTGTGTTTCACATGAAGCCGTGCTGCTGATGTTCAACATGTGTTTGCTGTGCTGCTGATGTTCAACATGTGTTTGCTGTGCTGCTGATGTTCAACATGTCTTTGCTGTGAACCTTCTCTCTCTCGGCAGGTGTCCAACCTCTACCTGTACGACAGCGTGCTGATGATGGCCAACGCCTTCTACAGGAAGCTGGAGGACAGAAAGTGGCACAGCATGGCCAGTCTCAACTGCATCAGGAAGTCCACCAAGCCGTGGAACGGAGGCTGGTCCATGCTGGAGACCATCCAGAAGGTACTGAGTCCTTCTGTTCATCAACACAGTGTCCCTGAAGTCTCACGATGCCTTCAGGCCCTGCACAGTGCCCTCCGATGCTCTGCAGCTATCCATTTGTTTGTTAACCTAAACACCTGATTTGATACAAATATCACTTTTGCATTCAATAAATAAGTAGTTTTGTAACAAATGGGATTTTCCGCAAAAAGTACGTTTGAAATGAAGCTGAAATACGTCGACATACTTCTTGTAACGAGCTTGTCGAGGCGGTCGGCTGATGAGCGGATTGTTAATTGCCTGTTGGCTCGTGCATTGGCCTTGATGTCTTCTGTAACACTAGAGAATGCATTGCTTCTTTATTACAGATTTAATTGACAAAACCTTTTGAAAAGATCATTAAAGCGTGATTCGATTTACAACAACCTAAAATACAGGAATGCACATCTTCACTGTTAAGAGAAGTGAGATCAGACATGAAGACCTCATCCATCCTAAACCCTGATGTGCATCAAACAGCTCGAGTCTCCGTTCTCACGGTCTATGTGTGGAAGCCTGAGCTGATGAGTCCCTCAGAGGACGAAGAGTTTTATTCTTTGTTTCTAACGACCAGCAGCTCGTTAGAGATCTTTCTCTACTTCCTGTCGGACCTCACACAGCTTTGAGAGAACACCTGAACACACCACCGTGTGTCCTCTGTGCTCATGTTACCAGAGGTGCTCGAAAGTTCCTACGTCTACAGAAAATGGCAGAAATTGCTCAAAGTGAACCATTATAATTCATAATAACACCAAGCTATGTGAAGCGATGGGTAATATCTCGATGTTCTCTGTTTACTAATATCAGCCTTGTATCACTGATGTAATCTCTCTCACATGCTGCTTTGTGGAACCTCCTTTTGTTGGAGACATAATTGCATCGTCGGCGTAGAGCGTGATACAACGATCCGTTACG
This sequence comes from Lycodopsis pacificus, assembly GCA_028022725.1. Taxonomy (NCBI): domain Eukaryota; kingdom Metazoa; phylum Chordata; class Actinopteri; order Perciformes; family Zoarcidae; genus Lycodopsis; species Lycodopsis pacificus. The sequence goes on from CM051708.1 coordinate 20,144,001, forward strand.
CTGTCGTCTAAATGAATCGGCTGACAGACGTTCTCGAGGTCGACGATAAATAATGAAATCAACAACAGTGACACGTTCACAATAACTCCACCCAGGCTGGCAGAACACACTCATATTTAATACCATGAACAAACACATGCTTCGATGTCTCTGTCCGATTTCACTTCCAGCCTCTCTTGTGTTCTTCTTCTTGACGTTTCACCGCGTTGTCAGCTTCACATGTCACGTTACACCATCAGGTCTCAGAGGGAGCAGCAGGTCCTGTTGATGTTGATGGTCGAGATGTAGAATCACTTCAAGGCGAGACATATCCTTCATGCACTGGTCATATCTGAGATTTTGGGCTGAAAGTTATTTTACCATATTCAGCTGTAGGTCTCACGTCATTATCTCACTGGAAGAGCTTCACAAGATGAAGTTGGAACGTTGAATCAGTGAAACGAGGCTCCACGAAGTCACACGTTCACGTACGTTCATGGAATCTGACCTCTGCATTCAAACATGTGGTGAATGTCAATAAATACACAAACTATTTGGTTACTGTCAGTAAAACATCGTGGCTCGGCTTTAAATCCGTCCCTTTGTTACGGTATTTAATTCATTGACGTAAATTTAAACGAGTCACCGTTGAAAGCACTGGAGACGTCACTGGAGGAGGAGGAGGAGGAGCTGGTTGTCCGTGTCTGTCCTATCCCGAACGTTATATGTCAAACAAACACGTATCACAAAGAAAGGCCGACACGTTGGATCGAATGTGCCGGGTGGAGACTGAATCTTGCTGGCGAGTGTTGGATTGTCCTCCGTTAACGAATCGGCTGTCAGATGGAGACGTGACATCCACGCAAAGTATCAAACACACTAGAAGTATCAAACACAGTCAAACTAATAGATTTCAGTCCAAATAGAGTCCAAAGAAAAGGAGCAAGAACCTCAGGGTGCCCACATGGTCCTGAGGGCCCTTTATGACGACAATGATTTAATATCTCCATCTACCGTTGCATGATCGAGCATCACCGCTCCTCTGCGTTTTGTCATCTATTTGAGCTTCCATCTATTTATTTGACATTGTTTTTTTCACCTTGAACACCAAACAGGATGCTTGTTGAGCTTGTCGGTTCTCCGTCTGACGGACTTTGGAGCAAGAACATGTCAAGCTAAAGAAAAGCAGAAGCACATTCATCAGGAACGCAAACAGCAGCAACAGAAACAATTCTCTGGTCAGACAACATGGCCGACGTCTTCACATTAATAATTACAGATGAGGAACACATTGCCCATCATCTCTGACTGTGTTTGAGCACCAAGCGTGACGTGCTGGACGCAGCGGCGTTCCTCTCTGCTGGTTGGGAACCATCGGACTGAAACCTCCTGCTTGATGCTGATGGAGGTAACTGGAAGAGAGCCGCCTGGTTTACAGGCTCTCCACCACTGAGCCTCACTGCCTCAGGCCTGAATGGCTTTAGTCTTGATAATCTTTCCTAAAGACCCTTTGAGTGAAGCTAACGGCGGAGCTCAGCAGCTCAGCCCGTCTTCTTCAGGTCAGTAAAGGTCAGCAGCTCGATCTGTGCTTCTTCTGGTTTGAAGCCGTCACGTCCGTAACTCCATGTTTGATGGCGGCTCTCGAGACCTCGTCTCCTTCGCAACGAGCTTTTCCATCAGAGTTAAGACGCTCTGACAGACCTCAGACCAGAAGAAGGCCGCCCTGCCGTACCCAGGAGGACTCAGGTGATATGTCTTCATGGGGGGAGACAGATGGAGGACTGGAAGCATGGCTGACTCAGCAAAACCAAAACAAACATTATCCGACGTCGACGCGCGACCTTTTGCAGCTGCCAGACGAGCGCTGAGCGTCTGTCTTCAGTCTCGCTTCACGTCAACTGATGGAATTCATGAGGCCACATTTCACAACGTGGCCTTTTCAGTGCGAGCAGCAGCTTCGGCGCCACCAGCTGCTCTCGGCTCTGAGACATCGTCCGCGACGGGTCGTACGTCTCACGCTGCTGGTTCCACACGGACGCAGCAAGCTGATCATGAATTGATGAAGCTGAGCATTCGTTAATAATCGCCAATATTCTCGTTTGATGAATGGACGAGATCAGCAGGACAGTCACTTCCTGTTCCATCTGGTCTGTAGTCTGCAGACCTCGTTGGGATTTATTAATATATATTTATGTTCAAATGTGCGTGGATCTGCATCGTATCCTTCATTACACAACATGCGACTAACATTCAACAGTTGAGCGTTAACTATTACAAGTACACAGAAAAATAGGATTTTCTACAAAACGTGGTGTTTGTTGTCAAATCTAAGAGCCAATCAGCTCTTTGATCCGGCGCCAGCAGGCGTTTCCCATCATGCATTGGGTCATGCAGACTCGATGACCACGTGTTCATGACGTCATCTTGCTCATCTCAGACGAGTGTACTAGGACACATCTTAGCAGCTCACAAAGCATCATGGGATTGATCCTTAAAGGTACAGGAAGTAGAAGTTCATTCACCGAAATAACAAATTCAGGAATCTGCTGATTTACACCAAACGTAAGTCTGTGTAATTCCACCATTTGGCCCCAACTCTTCCTGGAGGATTTTGTTCACTTCTCTCTTTTCCTCACCTCCCTCCTCCCTCCTCCCTCCTCCTCTTAACCTATCTCCTCCTCCGTCGTCTCTTTGACCTCTTTTTTAAAATCGTCTCAGTGTCCTCTGTCTCTTCTGTCTCCGTCCCTCTCTCTGTCACTTCATTACATTTTATCTGCATGGACATTAAAGTTAACAGTACTGACGAGGTCTCTTTTACAACGGGTACGAGATAAAACACGCTTTAATGAAAGCAGCCGGAGCGCCGTCCTCCACACTGAACGAGTGGCCAGAACACACACTGTAAAAGGAAGAGGTTAAGACAAATGACTCTGAAGTTTATTAGTTCATTAAAAGAGTAAATGTCTTCTCTTCTCTCTCTTCTCTCTTCAGGGAAACATCACCGGTCTGACGGGGACGATGGACTTCAAGGACGGCGGCTCAAACTCTCATGTCCAGTTCGAGATCCTGGGCTCCAGCTTCAGCGAGACCTTCGGCAAAGACATCAAGAGGGTGAGTCCACACCGTCTCTCCCGAGCCGGAGAGAGACGAGCTGCAGCCTCAGAGAGAGAGAGAGACGAGCTGCAGCCTCAGAGAGAGAGAGACGAGCTGCAGCCTCAGAGAGAGAGAGAGAGACGAGCTGCAGCCTCAGAGAGAGAGAGAGACGAGCTGCAGCCTCAGAGAGAGAGAGACGAGCTGCAGCCTCAGAGAGAGAGAGAGACGAGCTGCAGCTTCAGAGAGAGAGAGACGAGCTGCAGCCTCAGAGAGAGAGAGAGACGAGCTGCAGCCTCAGAGAGAGAGAGACGAGCTGCAGCCTCAGAGAGAGAGAGAGACGAGCTGCAGCTTCAGAGAGAGAGAGACGAGCTGCAGCTTCAGAGAGAGAGAGAGACGAGCTGCAGCCTCAGAGAGAGAGAGAGACGAGCTGCAGCCTCAGAGAGAGAGAGAGACGAGCTGCAGCTTCAGAGAGAGAGAGACGAGCTGCAGCTTCAGAGAGAGAGAGAGACGAGCTGCAGCTTCAGAGAGAGAGAGATGAGCTGCAGCCTCAGAGAGAGAGAGAGACGAGCTGCAGCTTCAGAGAGAGAGAGACGAGCTGCAGCTTCAGAGAGAGAGAGAGACGAGCTGCAGCTTCAGAGAGAGAGAGACGAGCTGCAGCCTCAGAGAGAGAGAGAGACGAGCTGCAGCCTCAGAGAGAGAGAGAGACGAGCTGCAGCCTCAGAGAGAGAGAGACGAGCTGCAGCCTCAGAGAGAGAGAGAGACGAGCTGCAGCTTCAGAGAGAGAGAGACGAGCTGCAGCCTCAGAGAGAGAGAGAGACGAGCTGCAGCCTCAGAGAGAGAGAGACGAGCTGCAGCTTCAGAGAGAGAGAGAGACGAGCTGCAGCTTCAGAGAGAGAGAGAGACGAGCTGCAGCTTCAGAGAGAGAGAGACGAGCTGCAGCCTCAGAGAGACAGAGACGAGCTGCAGCCTCAGAGAGAGAGAGACGAGCTGCAGCTTCAGAGAGAGAGAGAGACGAGCTGCAGCCTCAGAGAGAGACGAGCTGCAGCCTCAGAGAGAGAGAGAGACGAGCTGCAGCCTCAGAGAGAGAGAGACGAGCTGCAGCCTCAGAGAGAGAGAGACGAGCTGCAGCCTCAGAGAGAGAGAGACGAGCTGCAGCCTCAGAGAGAGAGAGACGAGCTGCAGCTTCAGAGAGAGAGAGAGACGAGCTGCAGCCTCAGAGAGAGACGAGCTGCAGCCTCAGAGAGAGAGAGAGACGAGCTGCAGCTTCAGAGAGAGAGAGACGAGCTGCAGCCTCAGAGAGAGACGAGCTGCAGCCTCAGAGAGAGAGAGACGAGCTGCAGCCTCAGAGAGAGAGAGACGAGCTGCAGCTTCAGAGAGAGAGAGAGACGAGCTGCAGCCTCAGAGAGAGAGAGAGACGAGCTGCAGCTTCAGAGAGAGAGAGACGAGCTGCAGCCTCAGAGAGAGACGAGCTGCAGCTTCAGAGAGAGAGAGAGACGAGCTGCAGCCTCAGAGAGAGAGAGAGACGAGCTGCAGCCTCAGAGAGAGAGAGAGACGAGCTGCAGCCTCAGAGAGAGAGAGAGACGAGCTGCAGCCTCAGAGAGAGAGAGAGAAGAGCTGCAGCCTCAGGTGAAAGCAGGTGTTGCTGCTCCTACACTTCTCTCTTCGTCGCCTTTTTTCTCTTTCATTTTCAGCAGAAACTCTCAGAAGGGAAGAGGAGGCGCTGCAGGTGGAAAGTCCTCACAGTAACACAATGCTTCCCTCTTTGTGGAGAAGCCAAGAGTGAATAGTGTCAAATAATTAGATGTGCAATACTTATCACCATGAAACGTCCCCGAGTTAATTGCTGACATTGAGACAATTAGTTAATTTGACAGGTTTTCTGTAAAATGACAATATGAAGATAAAGACAGATATTATATGTTGACACCAACACGTGTCCTGTACGGCTGCCGGTGCCTCATGGGAGTTGTAGTGGTTGAGCAGGAACATGTGCCGTCATCATTCAGACGACGTTTGTTCCCTCATCACTAATAATCAATATCTAACGGGATGACTGAGGTTTCAATTAACTCGCTCCGGAGTTTTAAGATGCGCGCGCGCGCGCGTGCGTGCGTGCGTGCGTGCGTGTGTGCGTGTGCGTGTGCGTGTGCGTGTGCGTGTGCGTGCGCGTGCGTGTGTGTGTGTGCGTGCGCGCGCGCGTGTGTGCGCGCGCGTGCGTGCGTGCGTGCGTGCGTGTGTGTGTGCGTGCGTGTGTGTGTGTGTGTGTGCGTGTGCGTGTGTGTGTGTGTGCGTGTTCTACAGGAGATGGATCAATACAGAAGAGGAGCTTTATAACTTGAAACTCAAAAGCATGTCATCTCTGCAGCTCATCACCTTTGAAGTGAAGTTGTGTTGCGGTTAAATCTAATAGAACTATTTATATTCTCTTTTTTCACTGATTGAACCGCTTTTAATGTTACATTTTATATAATATTATAATAATATTTCGTAACATTGTGCTGCACTCTGAGGGAGTGTTACAGACTATAAATAGGACCAGTTAAATATATATATATAAATATATATATATTTTACAGTTTGTGATTTAAGTTCACACCAGGAGGCAACTTCCTGTTCTTTAAAGTTCTCCAAAGCTTCATGTGTTAAAGCTGCATTATCTCTAGTGGCCACCAGGGGGCGACTCCTCTGGTTGTATAGAAGTCTATAGAAAATGACTCTACTTCTCTCTTGATTTATTCCCTCAGTAAACATTGTAAACATGAGTTTATGTCTCAATCTCTAGTTTCAAGTCTTCTTCAATACAGCATGATGTTCATTTAGTACATGATGGTCCATTTAGAGTCACACAGACCATGAAGCAGGGGATGCTTTAGGGCGGGGCTACAGTGATTGACAGGTCTCTACCAGAGACGTATACGGCGTCTCTACGTCTCCTCCTCAGTCCACATATGCTCACTTCCTGTTCACTGGTTGTAAAAAACCAAGATGGCGTCCCCGGTGAGTCTGATTCTGGAGGAGTAACTGAGACAGGACACTCATTTCTTTCGGCAGTGTTTTAAATCTACGGCCGCTGTTTTCTGATGAGACAGGTTGTCTGCCCGGCGGGGAGATATCAGACACACACACACACACAGACCAACACACACACACACACACACACACAGACCAACACAAACACACACACACACACACACACAGGATTTATTTCCCCTCTACTCAGTGGAGGTGTTATCAGAATCTCCATCTCTCGGTGCCGTTCACGCCTCTCCTCCGGGCCAAGATGAAACACCCCCCCCCCCCCCCCCGCCTCCAGATCACACCTGATGGAGATTGAAATGTAATTTCCCTTCGTTCCTTCGTTCCTCTCGAGTCTCTCTGGTCCTTGAGCCCCCCCCCCCCCTCCCCTCCCCCCCCCCTGTGTGTTGCTGCATCTATCCGTCCTCACTTTCTCTCACCTCGTTGACTTTCTCTCGTCTCTTCGCAGCAATCTGTTGTCGGTGAATCGCCCTCCCACGATAACATACTCCACTTTGTGTCAGAGGACATTACGCTCTCGCCCACAATCCTCAGCGGCAGAGAGTCGGAGAATCTCTTGTTTTTCATCAGACGGAGGACCGATTAAAGCTCCGAGTGCGTTATCGAACCGGTGGTCTGAGGACCCTCGGGGATCTGCAGGGACTCCTGAACGGGTCACTCAAACAAATGAGGGAAGTTAAGAAGCGTGATAACGAACGATGAGAGCTTTTGTGTTGCTGTCGATGTTTGAACCTGCAACCAGCTCAGCAGTGGAGATGTTAGGCTGCTGGTCTCTCCTGACCATGACAACCAAACCTGCATCATGAAAATATGAAATGTGGAATCTGTTTTTAAATGTAGATCTCTGAATAATGAGACATTTCTTCACACATGCTTTGCATCGGATGCTCCTGATGAACCTCTAATGTCTCCTGATGGACACCTTCGTCTCATCAGCCGCCCACGTCCTCGTCCTCCTCTTGTCTCTCACAGAACAAGCTGAAGAGGTTTGCAGTCATTTCTTTGTTGAGGTGGAAATTCGCCGCCTTTAGTCCGTGATGAGGACGCCGTCGTTACCGGATGAATCCATGAGAAATATCAGAGAATGAAAATGAGCCTCAGACACTAATTCCAAATCCCCGAGGTCATTTGGACTTGTTAACGGCAATTTGTGCCTTTTTTGAAAACTGGAAGCTTTTGCTAATTTGTGTGAATAATACGGAACAAAGCCGACATTGTTCTCTGCTTCACAAAGTCTTCTCTGGGCGTTTTGCTTCTGTCAGACGTGGCGGTAATGAATGACGCGGAGCTCTTGGACGTCCCATGAAGAGCCTCTGTGATCATGACTGAGAGTGAGGACGCTCCATGTGCTCCCGTCCGCTCACAGGTCGTCTGAGCGAGAACTCGTGAGAGTGAACGCGGAACTACAATCATGGTCTGTGACATGAACAGAGGAGAAATCAGAAGCTGGTGAACATACACGCACACACACACTACACACACACACATACACACACGCACACACGCACACACACACACACATACACGCACACACACACTACACACACACATACACGCACACACGCACACACACACTACACACACACATACACACATACACGCACACACGCACACACACACTACACACACACTACACACACACTACACACACATACACGCACACATACACGCACACACGTGCGCGTGTGAGTGTGTGTGCGTGTGCGTGTGTGTGCGTGCGCGTGTGTGCGTGTGTGCGTGCGTGTGCGTGTGCGTGTGCGTGCGTGCGTGCGTGTGTGCGTGTGCGTGTGCGTGTGCGTGCGTGCGTGCGTGTGTGTGTGTGCGTGTGTGTGTGTGTGTGCGTGCGCGTGTGTGCGTGCGCGTGTGCGTGCGTGCGTGCGTGTGTGTGTGTGCGTGTGTGTGTGCGTGTGCGTGCGTGCGTGCGTGCGTGTGTGTGTGTGCGTGTGCGTGTGTGCGCGTGTGCGTGCGTGTGTGTGTGTGCGTGCGTGCGTGCGTGTGTGTGTGTGCGTGTGTGTGTGCGTGTGCGTGTGCGCTTGCATATCATTAATAAGCAGCAATAGAGGGTTAATATTCACTGCAGGATGTTAGCATCATGCTACTCTGCAGACGCTAACAGCTCGTTCCTGGGAGCGCTTGTTTTACTTCAGCTGTGAAAAGGTGGGAATGCTTTTATTGTGAAGGGAACAAAAAACCAACGTGTCCAACGACACCGTCCAGGAAGAGCAGAAACTATTCATCGTTCACACTTTGGATTCTTTTTATGAAACACAGTTGTGATGCTTTGGATCATCGGACTCTTCCAGACTGAAGGGATATGAATCACGGATCAATATTCATACCACAGAACGAGCGTCACTCCAAGAATGTGAAGCAGTTCATTCACTCAGCAGAAACGGTGGCAAACGCTGGCATTTGGCTCGGGAGAGCGAGTTACAGAAACCCTGCAGCAGAGCAGGATGACAGGAGGGCCGACATGACATTTGAGGAAAACGGGGAAAGAAGCACGGAGGACGAGAATAATGATGAGCAGACTCGTCCGCCGTGGTGGAGGTCAGAGAGACTCGAGCTGCATGTGAAAGACAACTTCAGCGTCAGACTTTATCTCAATAACTTCATTTACGCTCAGTCATCGGGTGCGTCTGTCACAGTGAGACTGAAAACCAAACAAGTCACTTCGTGCAAACATCAGCTGCAGCCTGGAACAGCATGAGCCGGTTCCTCACGCTGCGGTGGGCTGAGAGCGTCTGCAGGACGCAGGATGTTCACGCTGGGTGGAGAGATGGTGGAGTTGGTCCATCTAGAGTCAGACAGACCGTAAAGAGGGAACGCTTTAGGGGCGGGGCTACACGGTGATTGACAGGTCGACACCAGACTCACCTCAGGAGAACCCGAAAATGAAACATTCTCATGAAACTTATGACATGTTAGCAGATTACCGACGTGTCAACAAGATCAACCGCATCCTGAAAACATGCAGATTCATAAATCCGTACACTCGTCCTGCACAACCTCCGCCAGCAAGGCAGCAAACAAACAAACAGCAACTCACAACATCTTCCACCTGTGAGGACCAGGACATCGTGAACCTGAAGGCAGCGGAGAAAGAGCAGAAACAGGCTTTCACCTTCAGAGCACTCAGGAAACCCACTGCCCCTCAATGCAGCGCTGCAGAACCAGGCGAGGTGCGTTCACACGTCAGAGGAGTTCAGAGGCTGCTGTGAGTGAAGAGCAGCCCGTTCAGCCCCTGAAGGAAGCGGATGGAGCGATTGATGAGTTCCTGCAGAACTCTGACTCTCATCCTATTCTCCCTCAGCCAGCCGGGAGGTCCAGTGACGGCCGGTGACCGGAGTGAAGATGCACCGCTGCTCCACAATGCTCACTGAAGTCTGATCATCAGCGCCAGCGCTTCAGTGAACTGCGTGATCGTATCTCCGTGCACTGAACGAGGAACATGGACAGATTAGTGGTGACGTGCAGATTGTGTCACATGTTGATCCTGTAATGAAAAACACCAAAAACCTCCCTCAGCATATCCTCGGAGCTTCATATTTCATATATCTTCGCTGCCTCATTACCGGCTCAGAGCAACACGCCGGCCGTAAGTCAGCAGAACGAGCTGCAGTGAGAAGGAAGGCGAACTCCCCGGGACCGCCTGCAGACCGGAACATCTCCTCTTCCTGATATTAACAATCTGATAATCGTCAGGAGTCACAGGCCGGTCTGTTCCCGCAGAGCAACAGCCTCTCCGTTCCAAAACTCTTCACATCTGCCAACATCAGGACCTCACGTTCATGATTTCATCATCAATCAGTTATCAGCACGAGAGTTCTGGAACATTAGTCCGACTCCAGTGTGGGAATGAAATCAGATCCCACTGAGGACGCGTTGCGGTCTGATTGCTCGGACCACATCCCGGAGGCGGTCCGGACCACGTCCCGGAGGCGGTCCGGACCACGTCCCGGAGGCGGTCCGGACCACGTCCCGGAGGCGGTCCGGACCACGTCCCAGAGGCGGCTCATATCTTCTACTTACTGAGTCAAAGTGTAACCTCAGGCTCTTGACTCACCATGAGTCGTGTTATTTTATCGATTGATCGTTTCCTTTGAGTTCTTGGCTTCAGTATAGATGGAACAGGAAACATGCTTCATGTCTGGATGTGTTCAGTACACTTCTCTGCTTCCTGACGTCACTAATCGGTCATTACGTCTCAGACATGCGTACGATCCTTTCATGTGTGAAACGGGACATTATATGTTCTGTATAGAACACGTTCAGTGATGTCAGTGTGTGTGACGAGCTCATGTTTCCTGAGAGGCTTGTTGGAGAACACAGCAGTTCTTTGGGTTTTCTTTGTCCTCGTTAAGTCCGTTTCTCTTTGTGTGTGAATGAACATGCATTGAGTGGAAACATGCTGGAGTGGGTTGTTAGCATGCTGCACAGATGTCTCTCAATTAAGTGCTGCCATACCCGCCGCGTCTCTGTCCAAGCAGAACCACAGGAAGTCCAATTAGACCGCCGAAGAAATTGTTAGATTGCAGCTCGAGAGTCATTCTGCTGAAATTACAGCTGCTCTGCCTGTTGCATTCGCCTCTGAAGCTTCTGAACATCAGTCTGAACATCAGTCTGAACATCAGTCTGTACATCAGTCTGAACATCAGTCTGAACATCAGTCTGAACATCAGTCTGTACATCAGTCTGAACATCAGTGTGTTCATCAGTCTGTACATCAGTCTGTACATCAGTCTGTACATCAGTCTGAACATCAGTCTGTACATCAGTCTGAACATCAGTGTGTTCATCAGTCTGAACATCAGTGTGTTCATCAGTCTGTACATCAGTCTGTACATCAGTCTGTACATCAGTCTGAACATCAGTGTGTTCATCAGTCTGAACATCAGTCTGTACATCAGTCTGAACATCAGTCTGAACATCAGTCTGTACATCAGTCTGAACATCAGTCTGAACATCAGTCTGTACATCAGTCTGAACATCAGTCTGAACATCAGTCTGTACATCAGTCTGAACATCAGTGTGTTCATCAGTCTGTACATCAGTCTGAACATCAGTCTGAACATCAGTCTGTACATCAGTCTGAACATCAGTCTGAACATCAGTGTGTTCATCAGTCTGTACATCAGTCTGAACATCAGTCTGTACATCAGTGTGTTCATCTCTCTGTTCATCTCTGTTCATCTCTCTGTTCATCTCTCTGTCTCTTGTGTTTCTGCAGCTGGCTACGTGGGACTCGGTTCACGGTCTGAACGGGAGTCTGAAGGAGAGCCGCATAGAGAACGGCATGCAGGGAGTGACGGTGAAGGTGGTCACTTTACTGGTAGGTGACACAGTTTATTTAATCACATTTCACTGCCATAACCATTCAGACCGCAACAGTAAAACTACTCACAGCACAAGTAATCAGAAGATACTTAAATATCTTTCAGCCAATTAAAGAGTTTCACAAGTTACGCAGCCTGAGCTGCAGCGTCAGTGAAGCTCCAGAGGATGAGATGAGATGAAGTGAGATTAGACACAATCCATGAAAGTGTGAAGAGAGGTTACAGTGCAAAACTACAAGCGATGATTAAAGTGCACACAGAGTAACCACGTGCACAGTGTGAATGTGAAACACTAAATCAACGACGTTATATATATATACAGGAACATCCAGTAATTTACATGTGTTGACTAACTAGTTTAACATTCAGTGCTACGTACATTCTCCACTGATATTAAAAAAACAAACAATCACCAAGAACGACACAATGTTGAAGCTACATGTGAATGAAAGTCTTTAAAATGCTGAGCAGCCTCAGTGGAAGTCTCACAACTCCACCAGAGAAGATAAAACCTCCATGTTTGCTCCACTCTGTCAATTCACTTCTTTAAATACAAGTTCAATTCTTGATATAACAAAAATAATCCCACACTCCGGAGCAGGAAACACTTGAGTGACTGCAGAGCAAAGTCCTTCAGTCAATAGAGGCGAGAGCGGCGTTACGCTCATGTTCCTCCACCCAAAAGTGTGTTTAGTTGAGAAGCATCGATCCAGAACCAGCAGCAGCCGGAGGAACAAGTTCAAGAGATAGAAGAGCAGCCAGCGAGACGAAGACCTGCAGCTGCAACACTTCAGCTCTGAGTGCTGCAGCACAGACACATGACCAGCACAGACACACACGACCAGCTACAGACACACACACAACCAGCTACAGAAACACACACGACCAGCTACAGACACACACACGACCAGCACAGACACACACACGACCAGCACAGACACACACACAACCAGCACAGACACACACTACCAGCTACAGACACACACACAACCAGCTACAGAAACACACACGACCAGCTACAGACACACACACAACCAGCACAGACACACACTACCAGCTACAGACACACACGACCAGCACAGACACACACGACCAGCTACAGACACACACACGACCAGCTACAGACACACACACGACCAGCACAGACACACACGACCAGCTACAGACACACACACGACCAGCACAGACACACACTACCAGCTACAGACACACACACGACCAGCACAGACACACACTACCAGCTACAGACACACACACGACCAGCACAGACACACACTACCAGCTACAGACACACACACGACCAGCACAGACACACACTACCAGCTACAGACACACACACGACCAGCTACAGACACACACACGACCAGCTACAGACACACACGACCAGCACAGACACACACTACCAGCTACAGACACACACACGACCAGCTACAGACACACACACAACCAGCACAGACACACACTACCAGCTACAGACACACACACGACCAGCTACAGACACACACACGACCAGCACAGACACACACTACCAGCTACAGACACACACACGACCAGCACAGACACACACACGACCAGCTACAGACACACACGACCAGCACAGACACACACACGACCAGCTACAGACACACACACGACCAGCTACAGACACACACACTAACCAGCACAGACACACACTACCAGCTACAGACACACACACAACCAGCACAGACACACACTACCAGCTACAGACACACACTACCAGCTACAGACACACACACAACCAGCACAGACACACACTACCAGCTACAGACACACACACGACCAGCACAGACACACACACGACCAGCTACAGACACACACGACCAGCACAGACACACACACGACCAGCTACAGACACACACACGACCAGCTACAGACACACACACTAACCAGCACAGACACACACTACCAGCTACAGACACACACACAACCAGCACAGACACACACTACCAGCTACAGACACACACTACCAGCTACAGACACACACACAACCAGCACAGACACACACTACCAGCTACAGACACACACTACCAGCTACAGACACACACACAACCAGCACAGACACACACTACCAGCTACAGACACACACTACCAGCTACAGACACACACACAACCAGCACAGACACACACTACCAGCTACAGACACACACACGACCAGCTACAGACACACACACGACCAGCACAGACACACACGACCAGCACAGACACACACACGACCAGCTACAGACACACACACGACCAGCACAGACACACACTACCAGCTACAGAGACACACACGACCAGCTACAGACACACACACGACCAGCTACAGACACACACACAACCAGCACAGACACACACTACCAGCTACAGACACACACACAACCAGCACAGACACACACTACCAGCTACAGACACACACTACCAGCTACAGACACACACACAACCAGCACAGACACACACACGACCAGCTACAGACACACACGACCAGCACAGACACACACACGACCAGTTACAGACACACGCACGACCAGCTACAGACACACACACGACCAGCTACAGACACGACCAGCTACAGACACACGACCAGTTACAGACATACACACGACCAGCTACAGACACGACCAGCTACAGACACACGACCAGCTACAGACATACACACGACCAGCTACAGACACACGACCAGTTACAGACACACACACGACCAGCTACAGACACGACCAGCTACAGACACACACACGACCAGCTACAGACACACACGACCAGCACAGACACACACACGACCAGCTACAGACACACACACGACCAGCACAGACACACACACGACCAGCTACAGACAGACACTACCAGCTACAGACACACACGACCAGCTACAGACACACACGACCAGTTACAGACACACACGACCAGCTACAGACACACACACGACCAGCTACAGACACACACGACCAGCTACAGACACACACGACCAGCTACAGACACACACTACCAGCTACAGACACACACGACCAGCTACAGACACACACGACCAGCTACAGACACACACTACCAGCTACAGACACACACGACCAGCTACAGACACACACTACCAGCTACAGACACACACGACCAGCTACAGACACACACGACCAGTTACAGACACACACGACCAGCTACAGACACGACCAGCTACAGACACACACACGACCAGCTACAGACACACACGACCAGCTACAGACACACACGACCAGCTACAGACACACACTACCAGCTACAGACACACACGACCAGCTACAGACACACACGACCAGCTACAGACACACACGACCAGTTACAGACACACACGACCAGCTACAGACACACACGACCAGCTACAGACACGCACGACCAGCTACAGACACGCACGACCAGCTACAGACACACACTACCAGCACAGACACACTACCAGCTACAGACACACACGACCAGCTACACACACACTACCAGCTACAGACACACACGACCAGCTACAGACACACTACCAGCACAGACACACTACCAGCTACAGACACACACGAAATTTGTGTGCGAAATTTAAATTTGTGTGCACAAAGAGCATATGGTTTATGAAGACTATGCATTGAGCTGCGTTCCTGACATGGTAATAATTAAACAATAGCTCTCCTAATTGTAAATGTAATCTCAGCTTATGATGCGTAATTGCTTCAGGGATTCATTTATATATTATCTGAATTACTGCCAATTTGCATTCACATCTCAGTATGAATAACACTCATTATGAATGCGTCTACTATACACATAATTCAATGCGATGGCCTATAAGTACACTGTTAAGAAGATACTTTATGAAATCTCAGCCATTCACTGGCTCATGTGACTCCATTCAAAATGTATTGCCGCACATGACCTCCATCCATTCTCACACAAGTTGACTTTGCTCTCTGTGAAGCTGCAGTCAGTTGAACGCAGTTTGTTCTTCAGTGCTGAGGCTTTAATGTTTGCTCACACCTCTCTCTGTCTCTGCAGGAGGATCCTTTCGTCATGGTGGCAGAGAACATCCTCGGGCAGCCCAAGAGATATAAAGGCTTCTCCATCGACGTCCTGGACGCCCTCGCCAAGATTCTGGGCTTCAAATATGAGATCTACCAGGTGGGAGTTTAGTTCAGGTGTCATCAAACATCTAATGCACACAGTCCAGATGAATGAAGGAACTCCGTCCTGATTTAGGTGTAACAGGCTTTTGTGGATGATGATGAGATTGGTTTGTCACTTTTGAAGCATCAGACTGCGCGTGTGAGTGTCACATTGATACAGAACCACATGTTGTGTCGATGACTCCAGCCGTGTTGAAGAGTATTGGATGAATAAATACAGCTTTCATTGTATTTGCTCACGAGGTTGAACCTTGTGTTAGGTGGTAGCTTTCTGAACTGGTGACATGAACTCACTAAAGTTACGAATCTCTCCTCCAGGTGGCAGACAGTAAATATGGATCTCAGCTTCCCAACGGCTCATGGAACGGCATGATCGGTGACCTCATCAACAAGGTAAAGCTGGAATGCAACTGGCGGAGGAGATAAAGGGTCATATGGTTCACTAGAAACGTTTGAGCGTGAAGCTAACACATGGTCATATTGTGTCCCTGCTGGCCACCAAAACATGAATACTTGTTATTGATTGGCTAAACACCACCTGTCTGCCCCTCCCTCCTCCTCCTCCAGAGAGCCGACCTGGCGGTGTCGGCCATCACCATCACACCAGAGAGGGAGAACGTGGTCGACTTCAGCAAGCGTTACCTGGACTACAGCGTCGGCATCCTTCTGCGAAAACCTGAAGAAAAGATCAACATCTTCTCTCTGTTTGCACCCTTTGACCTCGCCGTCTGGGCCTGCATCGCCGCCGCCATCCCCGTGGTGGGAGTGCTCATCTTCCTGCTCAACAGGCTGCAGGCGCTGCGCTCCTCTACCCAGAATGCACCGCCAGGCCAGCCCCACAACGGCGGCATGGGGTCGGGCTCCCTGCACAGCGCCATCTGGATTGTCTACGGAGCGTTCGTTCATCAAGGTGAGAGGAAAGACGCTCGTGAACTCAGACGATTACGATCATTCCTTTCCATTTCTGATTCAACGTCAATATGTCCAACAATCTCAACACAGTCCCCCATGAACGCTGTGTGTCTTTGCATCAGCTTGGTATATTACTGCTTCACGTTTGGTGTAACCGCACCATCGCAGGTTTGAAAATACTGAACCTTTCCCTGCTCACTACTTTACATTACGTCACTTTTACAGCTGGGCTGCATTAGCATTTCAATTAAAAAATCTATCAAGTTGAAAGAAAAATCTGTGGAAACCTTTTGCATCGACTTTAACTTTGGTGAACTTTGACCAACAAGTTTGCTCAGTTGACCAAACACAAATGTTATGAATACTAATGTTGCACTGCGCCTAACATGTTAGCAGTTAAGATAAGATAAGATAAGATAAGATAATCCTTCAGTAATAATTCAGTTGTTGCTGAATAGGTTAAAAAGTCAGACAGTCGTTAACGTTTCCTGATGAACAGTTCAGATCAGCTACGTGTCTCATTGTGCTGATCTTTTCAAATGTTCTCACGGTGTAGCAGCTCAGTGTTTGGCTGAAACCAATCAGGGTTGATCACAGCAAAGGGAAGATTATCTGCCTTGTAAAGACGGATTTCAATTTGATTTCGGGGGAGGGGAGGCTTTAATTTGGAGCGGTTACTCGGATTACACAGCAACAGAAGAGGGGAAACAATAATCACGGGAGGATTTGTATAGCGTCTGAAATATTTAGCAGAGAAGCAGAAACAAGGACATCAAACTTGAGAGTGCTTAAATGAATCAGAGGGAGGCTTATATTACACAGAGCTCCAGGAAATGTAAGAGTGATGTAATAAACGTAGGTTTTCTGTGTGGGAAGGTTTGTGGATCCACTTTGTTCAACCCGTCTCTTGTAAAACACCTTCCAGTGCAACTAAACTGCATTCTCAACTACGTTTCGAGGGAAACATATTTTCTCCAGGATTGCAGTCGAAGTTTTAAACATGTGGTTGACGTGAATTCATAATTCACAATGCAGTTTCGTTGTATGCGGATGTTGTTTTTAGGAGACAGAGCTGCTTTGTTGCAGTTGAAAGTGTTGATAAATGCAACACAAACACAGTAAAACGTTTCAGGATTAGACTTTGAGGAGTGTTGGACAGTTATGAAGCTGACTCATATTTGTGTTCTGTACTTGTGAGGACCTTCACTGACTTAACAAATATTCTCGAACAACTAACCTCGTCCTAAAACATTGTTCTAGTCCAAACACTGAAATAAGGCCAAACCAATTTCCAAACAATAACCTTTCTCTCCTCTAAAGTTCTCCTCGTCTTTAAATGTCTTTAAATGTCAACACTTTGCCTGAAAAATCTTTTCCATAAAATGTTATTTCTTCTCTTCCAAAATAATCTCAGTTACCAAAAAATGTCCCAGCCTTCCAGAAGGGTCTCGCTTTCCAAAAAAAAAAAAGTCTCACCCTACAAAAGGTCTCACTTACCAAAAAAGGTCCTCTAAATACCTGTACGTCCTCACCAGGACTTCCAAAATGTCCTCCTGCAGGACCTTCCACCATCATCAGCCGACTGTTGGAGGAATCTCTCAGTTGATGAAGAACAAGTTGACTATGATTGATAATGTCCTCACTTCCTAACATGTCCTCACGAAATAGAACTAGCCTCATCTTTCAAAAGAAATGAGTCATTCCTTTCCCAAAATGTCCTCCCTTTTTAAAAGTCTCCTTAATCTCAAGGTCTACAACTCGACTCTGTCCTCTAAAAGGTAGAAGAAGAAGAACACACACACACACACTTTCCCAGCAGAGGCACCCAGCTGCATCTATTATGGTCTGGCCGGTTGCCTGGGAAACCTTTTAGACCTAACGGGGTTGTGATTAGATGCAGCAGCTGTGATGAAGCAGCCTCTCTCTCTCCTGCTGCTTGAATCCTGGTCACCTGTAACTGAGAGGTCACAGGTTTGAATCCCCACTGCGTGAGTCCTCTGAAACACCTGAGCGTTCTGAAGCTGGACTCTCAACACGCAGCAGCTCTCAGATCAGTTTAGAAAACACCTGTACATCTGTGATTAATGACCTGGATGTAGTAGTCACCTGTGTGTGTGTGTGTGTGTGTGTGTGTGTGTGTGTGTGTGTACATGTTGAAGAAACATTGAACAATCTGTTATTTCCACTTGATTTGACCGGACAAGAGGAAGCAAATTAGTAGAGCAGATTGTCCTTGCTAACAAAGAATGAATCAATATCTTTATTCTGACCTCACTGTATTCATGAATTAGTTTAAAAACACAAAGTGTAGTCGTTGCACGATTCAAACCCGGCATACGATTGAGATTTTCTTTCCTTAAATACTAAATAAATTATAATCTACAGGATGAAGGGAGCTCTCTTTAAAATGCCTACTTCAATATTCCATACAGTTCATAAAAATGACCAACAATAACACAGAAGAATATGAATTCCCCTAAAAGGAAATTAAAACAAACACACTGTTGTGATCAATCTTTAAAATGTTACTTCAAGAATATATTTTATATAATGAAAGATAAAGTTCATTTTCTTAACTTTATCTTAAGAATATTGATATTGATATTCCTGCATGCAGCCAAGACCAGAAACATCATTTTCTTTTCTATTTTTTGTGTTTTTTAAAACGACCAGAAACAGACGTCCTCTCTTGGTTGAAAGTCCACTCTCGGTAATGTAGGACTGTATGTGTGTGTGTGTGTGTGTAGGTGGGGAAGGCGTGGTCGGCTCGGCGGCCCTGAGGATCGTCATGGGCAGCTGGTGGCTCTTCACGCTCATCGTGTGTTCGTCCTACACCGCCAACCTGGCAGCGTACCTCACCGTGTCACGCATGGACCACGCCATACGGTGAGACACACACACGCACACGCGCACACACACACACACACACACACACACACAAAGATCTCTGATGGGCATCTAAGAAAGCGTCAATGAATCAGTTT
>CM051708.1:20173470-20243470 GCA_028022725.1 Lycodopsis pacificus
GGCCGGCCTGGAGGCTTGGTGGAACGGCAACCGCTGTCGCCAGGAGCAGCCCAAAGAGGTGACCGAGCACAGGGCCCGGCGGACGGGCCAGCGGGGGGAAGACACGGCCACACTCTACTTTAAGGATCCGGCCGCAGACGCGAGCCCCGACTTAGTGGAGCTCCAGTACACCCAGCTGTAGAGAGAGGGTTCAGGGTTCAGGCCCGGGGCCAGTAGGACAGAGCAGATGTGCTTTGAGCCACATCGGCCACTGATTGAAATCAAATTTGGTCTCTTATTATTATTATTACCCCTCCTCCATTCTATTATTTTATCCGTCCATCGCCCCCCCCCCACCCTAAACCTGCAGACACCAGAGCTCATCTGTAGAGCACACAGCATGCTGACCATCATCACTAACACTCATCAACCTCAGCGGCTCGTCAGCAGCAGCAGCCTCAGTCCACACGTGTCTGTTAGCGTGTGCTGCGTGTTGAACAGCAGAGGAACACGCAGCACACGCTACTGATTCATCCACACTGTGCCGGCTCCGTAACACTCTGTGGACGTTTTCCATGTCGGCGTGAAATCTGGACGAGACGTCAGGAGACAAACAGTCATTTATCAGTGACGTCGTCACTGTGACGTCGTCACTGTGACGTCGTCACTGTGACGTCGTCACTGTGACGTCGTCACTGTGACGTCGTCACTGTGACGTCGTCACTGTGACGTCGTCACTGTGACGTCGTCACTGTGACGTCGTCACTGTGACGTCGTCACTGTGACGTCGTCACTGTGACGTCGTCACTGTGACGTCGTCACTGTGACGTCGTCACTGTGACGTCGTCACTGTGACGTCGTCACTGTGACGTCGTCACTGTGACGTCGTCACTGTGACGACGTCACTGTGACGACATCACAGGCTGATGGTGCCGGTAGATGCTGGAGCCGTACTAAGTGCCCACTGAGCACGTCGCTCTCTTTCCTTCATGAAAGGAACCAGCGGCGCTGATAGTTCCACCTTCTGTTTAAAGAGGAACGCTTTCACCTCGTCGATATTAAAGAACAACAACGGCTTCAAGGAAGCGTCTGATAACTGACACGAGTTCAGCGCAAATATCGAGTAACGGTATTAAACTGTTCTGTCATCACAGGTCTTGATGATGTTGTTCAATGATATTTCTTAAGCAGCGCTGCAGTAACTCCTCCTCTCAGATGAGCTGCAGCCGACTCAGCACTTCTTCTTCACGTGTGATCTGCAGTTTAAGTTGTTTCTTTCAGGCGGTGAAACATTCTGCGTTATTGTTTGCAAAGATAACATGAACGAAACAGAACAGAAGCTCCATCAGACCCGGTCAGTGTAAGCGTACGTTCGGTCCTCTCTGGACCGGAGGCTCAACGTTTGCTCGTCGCGTGAAACACAAAGTGAGCTCAGATCTGCATTCCTACCTCCACACGGCTGCAGGAGTCTGAGCGGACGGATCCTAAAGTAGAGAGTGAGCAGGCGGTGCACGTCCACCATCCGTCCATGTGTGCTGTCACTGTCACGTCTTCCTGCTGGTTACATGTCACTGTGGACGCCGTGTTCTCTACCTCCATCTCTCCCTCTGTTGTTCACTCTGTCTGTGATCTCGTGCAGGTTACTAAGGATTACAGACTGGCAAGGGTTTCTGGTCCATTGACATATAATGACATTACAACTGCTTCATCGGAGGGGAGGAGGGACATTTGGACAGACAGAGAGAGAGGCTGGGATGAAGCAGAAGCTATTGATCCAGGTCAGAATAGACCTCCTACACATAAACTCACCACATTACTCTGTGCCGTCGCCTCCTGTGTGCAGCGAGGACTCTTCTCCTGCAGGACTTTGACTTCAGTAGGAAGACATTTATTCACTCCTACAAAGCTCCATTTCAACCACGTCAAAGATCAAACATCATGTGTCGTCAGAGGGAGCAGGTGATGTCACACGAAGCGTCTCCTGAAGTGAAGCGTAGGCGCTTCGCTGTTAAACACTCCGGTCGCTCGTTAAAACTCACCGAGAAACACAAACGAGTTCTGATCACAAGCTTTGATCTCAACACAAAGAAGTGGAAACAGAACGCGCGTCTCTTCATTATAACTGGTTTTAATTTGGTTATTTCCTTTGCAGACGACACCGTAATGAACAGCGTCAGTAGAACCGTTCTGTTTCTGTGTTTCATCCTTTAACTGTGAACACATCTCATCAGGACCTCACTGTTACATGTTCACACCAGAACACGCTTTAGTGCCTCTAATGCACCACATGATGAAACACAGCGCTGCACAGAGCCAGACACAGCTACTGGTGGTTAATAACAATAATTATAATATTGTAATTATAGGTGCTGATCACTGAAGGCCTTACACAGCTGCTCATGTTGACAGAAGAGAAGAAGAAGAGCTTCTGTCTCTGACCACACTGTGACTCAGTGATCTGCTGACACGCGACAGATCAGGGCTAACCTCTGGAAACAATGAACTTCCTGTTGCTGCTTCACAATAAAAGCCTCCCTGTTGGTCGGTTGAAGTCTTTTAACTTGAAGCCGCAGCAGGAAGTGTTCTGGTTTCTATTACCGGCAATAGATGATGACTCAGCAATAACTACAGAGAGGTAATTACACTATACGGAAGCATTAATGACTTGAAATAAAAATGTGTTTGAAAAGATGAACAATCTCAAAGATTACGACTTTAAAAAGACAGATTACATCTAAAAGAGGAGCTAACTTCCTGCACTGCGACGTCAGTGTGTGTTACTACACGGTTACTACACGGTTACTACACGGTTACTACACGGTTACTACACGTTACTACGCGGTTACTACACGGTTACTACACGGTTACTACACGTTACTACACGGTTACTACACGGTTACTACACGTTACTACACGTTACTACACGGTTACTACACGTTACTACACGGTTACTACACGGTTACGACACGGTTACGACACGTAACTACACGGTTACTACACCGTTACTACACGTTACTACACGTTACTACACGGTTACTACACGTTACTACACGGTTACTACACGGTTACGACACGGTTACGACACGTAACTACACATTACTACACGTTACTACACGGTGTAAATGTGTCATGTGCATTGTTCTGAATATCACGTTCCCTGTGAGGGGTTACTGTGACTAATATCATCGTACCTCTGGAGTTGTGAAGGGAATCCAATGCTGGAGCCAAGACGCGTTCAGGGACGCCACGCTTTGCTGTAAAGCGGACGGTTCAAAGTGTCTGCTAAGAGACGCCGAGTCAGCAAATCTGCTTCTGATTCAACTGTTCTGGTAGAGAAAGGATTCTCTCTTAGGCACCACGAAGAACATGAGATTAATCTGCAGAACAACAACTTCTCCCAAAATATAACAAGTCACGTTTAGGGGAGAGAGGGGAGAGGAGAGGAGAGAGAGGGGAGAGAAGAGGGGAGAGAGGGGAGACGGGATGGGAGGAGAGGAGAGAAGTTGAATATATAAAACACGTGGAGACTCAGTTTCTTTCCAACATTTGTCACTCTTGGACAAATGTTGGAAATGTAGATTATATTGTTTGGCAACTTTTGTAAAATAAATGATCAATGAATGAAATGAAATTCAAATTGCTTTTTTATGCTTTATTTCATGATAACTGTTCTGCACTGAAGACGGGTTCTAGTTGTAGTCATGAAGGTTCTGTTTCATAGAGGAGCAGAACTTCACGTTACATCAACGCTGCTCTGGGGTTCAGAGGGTGAGACTCTGTCTCTCACTGAGGTGAGATGAAGTCCTCCAGCAGGAACACTATGCTGACTCAGCAGCAGCCTCTCACATCTCCTCCAAACACTCCGACACCAACGTCTGCACAGCAAGCCGCCGGCGCTGCGTTTGGCTCCAGCATTGTTTTCTCCAGACATCAAACCTTTAGGATTCACTGGCCAAGTTTGATTTCAAGGTGCACATACAGATTTGGTTTGTGTGGCCTCCGTTCCACCCCCCCCCCCCCCCCCAGAATAAACCAAGAGTCTGTCCGATAGGGGTCCAGGACCACGTCCTGAAACCATGAGAATGCATGAGGAGCACCAGCAGACCTGAAATCAGTCTGAGAAACCGGCCCATCGCCAATCTCAGCCTCTGTGTCCTCTCCTCCCTCCCTCCCTGTCTCTCCTCTGTCCTTCCCCCCCACTCCTCCTCTTATAGGACAAGGAGGTGAACCTGGAACAGGTGCATCGTCGTATGAACAGTCTTTTGGACGAGGACTTGGCCCACAAGCAGATCCCCGGCCCCTCTATCGAGATCTCTGCGCTGGACATCGGCAGCATGCAGCCCAGCCAGGCGTCTCTGATGCAGGGCCCGGAGTACCGCCACTCGGCCTCGGGGGGGGGGGGCCTCCTCGCTGTGACCACATTCCTCCCCGGGAAGGGGAGGGGGCCGCCTCCTCCTCATCCCCACCCTCACCGTGGGGGGACCCTCGGCAGGACGCTGGCTCTGTCCCAGGACCCTGGCACCACCCTGCACCACCCGCTCAGCAGCACCAGCCTCAGCGGCACCATGCAGTGCAAACACAGGGCCCCCAACGGGGGGCTCTTCCGGCAGAGCCCTGGCAAGACCCCCATGCCAATGTCCTACCAGGCAGTCTCCGCAGGACCCATACCCGAAGCCATTGAGGCCACCCACAGTACCTCCATATAGAGATAGAGGGGGGGGGGGGGTAGAGAGGAGTTATTGTAGAAGAAGAAAAACAAACAAACGTGTGTAAAAAGTAAAAAAAAAAAAAAAAAAAAGATTTTGTATCTCACTTCCTGTTCTGAAAAAGCCGATGTTACAAAAAAATAACAGAAAAAAAGATGGCGGGTGTAATTTTTCTCTTGTACATATCTGTAAATACCAAGAGAACGAAGTGAGGGTAAAGTGTATTTTGAATATTCTCAATCTTTGAAGTTGAGTTATAAAAAACAAACAAAACAAAAAAATTATATATATATATATATATTTAAATATATGTATATATATACAAATATATATATATATATATATATTTGTATATATATTTGCATATACATTGATGAAAACGTTATGACTGTTTGAATGGCTTTGTAAATTTTGTTCAATATGAAACAATGACGATTCATTGTGATTGTTTTCTAAGTGCCGAAATTAAAACGATGTCTCCACAACTCACCGATGTGTAAACAACGACCCATGATGCACTGCTGTAGGGACATTCTACTGTTATGCACCTCTGTACCAACCCTATAGATATATATATACATACATATATATATATATATGTTTATATATATATATATATATATATAAATCTTCAGCATCAGATGGAAATGATCACAATCCCTTTTTTTCATTTGTATTAAATATATAATATACATTGTTTGTTTTTTACATTCTCTTTGTAAATGCTGTATTGTTCAATAACGGGGGGATTTATATCTGGTTCATATTTTACACACAGCTGAGTGGCTTTATGTTTCATGTTTCTTTTCCTGGATCGGTCTGTCTGGTGAGGAGGTTCTTAAAGGACCAGAGACTGTTGGAAACGTTCACTTCATTTGTTTTTGACTGATTTATATATTTATGGTTCCACGTAAATAAAAATGAATCAAACAAAATAGTGTTTTTATGGTGTTTTAGGTTCAAA
The DNA here is from genome assembly GCA_028022725.1 of Lycodopsis pacificus. Classification (NCBI taxonomy): domain Eukaryota; kingdom Metazoa; phylum Chordata; class Actinopteri; order Perciformes; family Zoarcidae; genus Lycodopsis; species Lycodopsis pacificus. The sequence goes on from CM051708.1 coordinate 20,179,120, forward strand.
CGTTGAGGTTTAATCCTCCCTCCACGAGTAGAGGCAGAGACGAGCCGACTATTGGACGGATGAAGTTCTGTGATCGTCCTCACGAGCAGATTCATATTCTACAAATCTCACGATTGATTCCTGAACTTCTCGTCACTTTACGGTCTACCATCATTTTTTAATGACGAGGGAAATCTTTGGGAATAAAAAAGTCCATTTTGGTGAGATGTTTAGATATTCCGGTTCTGACTGTTTATAACGAGAGGACGTAGTCGTCGTTGACGGTTGAAAGCCTTTAGTTCTGTGATTTTAGTCGTCACCATCTTGTTATTTTGCAACCAGTGAACAGGAAGTGACCATATCTGGACTGAGGAGGAGACGTAGAGACGCCGTATACGTCTCTGGTAGAGACCTGTCAATCAGCGTGTAGCCCCGCCCTAAAGCATCCCCTGCTTTATGGTCTGTGTGACTCTAAATGGACCATCATGTACTAAATGAACATCATGCTGGATTGAAGAAGACTTGAAACTAGAGATTGAGACATAAACTCATGTTTACAATGTTTACTGAGGGAATAAATCAAGAGAGAAGTAGAGTCATTTTCTATAGACTTCTGTACAACCAGAGGAGTCGCCCCCTGGTGGACACGAGAGAGAATGCAGCTTTAATCACCGTCGTAAACGGTCGTGAACGCATCCCAACAGTCTCTGACCTGTTTGATCTATTTAACCTGAAGATAAAAAGACGTCTTGTAGAAAGAAACAGCTATACACAAATGTCTTTACTTTTTTTTTACTAGAGAATTTAATGTCAAATACTGGTATACACTACTTTTGTTTTCTCTCTCCTGCAAAGCAGAGCAGGTATTTTGGTCCTCATATATTTGTAATGAGATCCATTATCACCTGCAGGGAACGACTGAGGGCGTCGTTAACCCAAAGGTGCAATCAGAGGATGATGAAGGCGGAGCTTCTGCGTAAAGATCTGATTTTGTCTGATGATTGTTTCTCTTTATGGAATACTGTCTGACGAAAACAGGAAACTGCTTCATAAGTGCAATTAATGTGCATTTATGAAGACGTGATGACACTCAGTAGAGTTTAGAGAACATGAAGCAAGAGTTTCTATTCCAAAACTAAACGTTTTATGTTTTTATGTCGCAGAGGAAACAGAGTACGATACTATGAAGTAGAGATGGGACACGAATGATCAGATGTGTAACTGAGTTAAAAACTCGTTATTAAATCTACTAGTGGTGCAACGGATCAGCACCAAATGAAACAGTTTTAGATCCATGATCACCTTTTTATGATGCCGATATTAATAACTGATCATGAATGATCCATATGAACAGATACAGATCCTTTGATGTTTGATTACAGCAGCTGGTCTACAAGCATCCACAATAGTTTAAGGTCTAAACACTGATTGGTTGTTTACAATGAAACATGATCAGAGATCAGAGACTAGAAACACATGTTCTACTGAGTCAGTAAAACTTTATTCACACTCTGATGGTTAACGTTAAACTTTATTTACTCTCTGATGGTTAACGATAAACTTTATTTACACTGTGATGGTTAACGTTAAACTTTATTTACACTCTGATGGTTAACGTTAAACTTTATTTACTCTCTGATGGTTAACGTTAAACTTTATTTACACTGTGATGGTTAACGTTAAACTTTATTTACACTCTGATGGTTAACGTTAAACTTTATTTACACTCTGATGGTTAACGTTAAACTTTATTTACTCTCTGATGGTTAACGTTAAACTTTATTTACACTCTGATGGTTAACGTTAAACTTTATTTACACTATGATGGTTAACGATAAACTTTATTTACACTCTGATGGTTCACGATAAACTTTATTTACACTGTGATGGTTAACATTAAACTTTATTTACACTGTGATGGTTAACGGTAAACTTTATTTACACTCTGATGGTTAACGATAAACTTTATTTACACTGTGATGGTTAACGATAAACTTTATTTACACTCTGATGGTTAACGATAAATTTTATTTACTCTCTGATGGTTAACGTTAAACTTTATTTACACTCTGATGGTTAACGATAAACTTTATTTACACCCTGATGGTTAACGTTAAACTTTATTTACACTGTGATGGTAACGGTAAACTTTATTTACACTGTGATGGTTAACGTTGAACTTTATTTACACTCTGATGGTTAACGATAAACTGAGGGATTGATAACGATCTGTTACATCACTAGTTTTTATTAATTCTATTCTCAAAACAAAAACAATCATGTCTGTTCATGTAAACTACCGTAAAGTTTAAGGTTTAGAGGAAGATGCTTAAAGATGGAGGTTAAAGAATATTTAAAGTTACTTTGTGATTTTATCTTTTCCTACAGAAGAAGTTTTACGGACTTAATTCTTTTAGAATCACTGTTCCCTAAAAAAGATAAAAACCAGTTCAGCCTGTTCGTTAAAAGACAGACTTTCTTCTTCTGGTGCTCGTAGATCGGGATCTTTTCTCTGTTCAGAAACACATATTTTTAAAATCGGTTCCAAAAGAGAGTTTAAAAAGACGTTTTTTACACGAGCTCCACCGCACAACGGACCGGCTGATTGGTCGGCAGACAGGAAGTGTGTGTGTGTTGGGTCGCCCCGTCCAGAAGATGAACACATAAACTATCATCATCATCATAAAGTCCGTCACAGTCCATCAAAAGGTAGAACCTGTGTTTTATTCATGAATATGCTGCTTGGAGTTTCTTCGTCTTTAATAAAGAAATATGGTTTACACATCTTTCAGTGTTTCATTGTTTCTGACAGTTTTTAATAATTAAATTATTGTCTAATTCCGAATTGTTTGGTTCACACAGAAAATACATATTTTCTATCATCTGTAAATAACATTTAGAAGTGTTCGTCACTACAGCATGTCCAGCATGTTCGTCACTACTTTTTTCCGACATGCTATACTGTTGGCTACTGTGGTTAAGTGGAGAGCAGGGTCGTCCTTCAATCAGAGGATCGGTGGTTCGATACCCGGCTTGACCCCAACAATGCTCCTGTAGCGTGCCTATATGAACGTTGATGCTATACGATGACATGTTATACTATGACTTTTTATTACATTTTTCGACATGCTATACTATGACTTTTTATTACATTTTTCGACATGCTATACTGTGACTTTTTTCGACATGCTATGCTATGACTTTTTCCGACATGCTATACTTTGACTTTTTTTCGACATGCTATACTATGACTTTTTTCGACATGCTATACTCTGACTTTTTATTACTTTTTTCTACATGCTATACTGTGACTTTTTATTACTTTTTTCGACATGCTATATTATGTATAACATGTCGAAAAAAGTCATAGTATAGCATGTCCAAAAAAGTAATAAAAAGTCATGTTACTATAGCATGTCCAAAAAAGTCTATGCTATAGTATGTCGAATACTGTGACTTTTTTCGACATGCTATACTACTACATTTGGAAGACTTTTAGAAGACATTTGGAAGGTGTTTCCTCGTGTTTTAAGAACTTGTGATTTTGCATTTGATATTTCAGACACCCTCAGGTGAAGGTATTAATCAGTTAGAAATAAACACGCTGCTCTTATTTAATATCAACTGATATTTAAACTCTCACCTCTGAAATCGCTCTGCTAGCTGCCGTCCAGTCGCCCACATTAATGTGTTACATGAAGACCAGAGAGTAAAGGTCACCTGTGATCATCGATGCTGCAGGTCTGCAGCCTGTCTGTCACCTGCAGGTGTTTTATGGGGGCGGAGCCTCGGGGCTCAATGTTCTATCACCTCTGCAGACTTCATCTTTCTTAGACGTGACATAAAAGTGATAATAGAAGTCCTGACTTTTATGTCACAGTGACATTTACATCAGCAGATTCACCTGAACGTCCTCGGTCCGCTTTATAACTCTTAACGTCTAAAAATTGCCTCAAATGAAACTCGGTTGTACTCGGCTGGTCGATCGTCTGAGGGAGTCGAACGTTTAGAGCACACATTGATGAGAAACCTTTCACTGATCTACACTATCACACTGAGGGATGACGTGGGGCCTTCAGGGACCCTGACGGATCATTCAGGTGAAGACTTATTAAACAAAGACCTGTTCCATCAAACACTCAGTCTCTGTTCTCAACATACAAACGAACAAACACTCCGGTCCGGTTCTATTCTGAGCTGCCAAAAACCAACCGGAGTCACAATGTGAGCAGAAAGCCACCTGGATGTTCTCCTCAAGCCCTTTCTTCAGACGGATTACAGCTTCCAATCGCAGGAAAACCTCCTCCAACCAGAGCCGGAGAATATCACATGCTGTTCAACACGCCAACGGGAACAAAACACGCTTTGAGGAAACGCCGTCCAACACATATTTAGTTATTTATTTAATTTAGCTGAATACAGGGATTTTGACAAATCTGTCTCCTCAGTATTTAACTTTTAGCTCTGATACATTTTATACGTTTTATTTTTCATTTTTCTTAAAGAAGAACAGATTATTGCTGACAGGCAATTTAATTAGTTTTTCGCCGAAGAAGCTGTGAGATATAGATCTTCTCCACTCGGGGAAAACAAATGGCCGCCTCCTGTGATTCTGGTTTTCTCAGTCATCACTTTTCTATTTTTTGATACATGCAGCCGGTCTGGATGTTGAGGACTTGATCATTAATTTAAACTCCACAAAAGCGTGTTTTTTGTATCCCGGTTATCACTCCGAGAATCTCCAGCTGTCCCTGAACGCAACCATCCGATCGCGGTTAACTGATTCGTGTAACTGGTAAACAAACAAAAAGATCTCCACATTGTTGGAGAAGCTCCTGACGGGACAAACAGACTTTTATACTTTTAATTAAAACTAGTTAATCTAACTCCTCCTCTTCCTGTGAGCTCAAGCTGCCTATGAAACAAAATGTCAGACGAGTTTTTGCTCTGCAAAACTAAAGAAGAAATGCAGAACCAGCAGAGCAGCATCGAGGCGTTTTTGCACCAAATTGTTCCCCGGTGCTGCATTGGTTCTTACGTCACACATGGTTCCTCTTGTACTGAGATAACTGACATGACGTATATTTATACTCAGCATGATCCTACAAAAGTCCATCGAACACGTGTCAATTTCCTCTTGTTCAAAATAAACAACTGAGTTACGTTTAGACAACAAAACTACTGAGTTATGTTTCGAAAACGATGGTATTTTGGGTTGAAATGACGACAGAAGTGTCGTTACTGAAGCACAGAAGTTACGTGAGAAATAAATCAACATTGACTTCTGGTTCCACACGAGGAACAAACAGCAGTCTGCGTTTTATTGCTCTTACTTCCTCGATTTCTCAGATATATGAAACAATTTCAGAAGATATCTACGAGTTACGGTGCATTATTTTTCTTAGTTTTCTAAAATTTCATTAAAAAAATTGTATTTATTCTTTGAATTTTTTTTTGTTTGTTTTATCTTATCTTATTGTTGTTCTTTTCCTTTCAATAATTCTTATTTTTTTATGTATTTATTTGTTTTATTTTATCTTGTTTTATTATATTCATTTATTTTATTAATTGAATCTTTTTTACTTTGTTTGTTCTTATCGTATCGATGGTTTAATTGTTTCATTTATTGTTCTGTTTCATCAGGTTGCGTTGGTCCTGATGAGCTTTCTGTCGTCTGTCAAAGCACTTTATAAACTATTGTTTTTAAAGGTGCTATATAAATAAAGTTATTATGATAAAACTATATATGTGGGATCTGAAACTTGTCCTCATTAAAAAAACTATTTTAGTTCTCAGTTGAAGTCAAAACGAACAAAAAGCGCAGAGTGAATATGATAAAGCATATAATTATAATGTCGTCTATACGACTCACGGTGAACACAGTCAGGAGTCGTCCATCTGCAGCGACAACGCTCATTACCGAGATAACAAGCCGACTATTGTCCTCGACCGCTCTGACACTCGTTGCGTTCTCTATTCTGGGAGACTTGTGTGTGTGAGCGCCGATTTCACCGGCGTCAGTCATTTACAAGAGAAAAGGTGAGATATGAAGGAGGGTAATGCTGGGCTTAAAGGGGAGGAAGAGGAGGAAGAGAAGCGATGAGTCAGCAGGATGAACCTTATAATTACCCTCTTGCCCCTGTGTGTGTGTGTGTGTGTGTGTGTGTGTGTGTGTGTGTGTGTGTGTGTGTGTGTGGAGAGAGACGGCTTCATTTGTACATTATTAGTACATAAAAAGAATACCTTGAGAAGTAATTTGGTGGATCAATATTAGCTGGGAGAAGAAGAACGAGGTCGGAGAAGGTGGTAGGAGAAGGTGGAAGGAGAAGGTGGTAGGAGAAGGTGGTAGGAGAAGGTGGTAGGAGAAGGTGGAAGGAGAAGGTGGAAGGAGAAGGTGGTAGGAGAAGGTGGTAGGAGAAGGTGGAAGGAGAAGGTGGAAGGTGAAGGTGGAAGGAGAAGGTGGTAGGAGAAGGTGGTAGGAGAAGGTGGAAGGAGAAGGTGGAAGGAGAAGGTGGAAGGAGAAGGTGGTAGGAGAAGGTGGAAGGAGAAGGTGGTAGGAGAAGGTGGAAGGAGAAGGTGGAAGGAGAAGGTGGTAGGAGAAGGTGGAAGGAGAAGGTGGAATGAGAAGGTGGAAGGAGAAGGTGGTAGGAGAAGGTGGAAGGAGAAGGTGGAAAGAGAAGGTGGAAGGAGAAGGTGGTAGGAGAAGGTGGTAGGAGAAGGTGGAAGGAAGCGTGTTTGTGTGAAAGTGGTGCGTTCGTTAGAACTACTTCTTCATCAAAGAGTGAAAACCACGAGTGTAGAAACAGAGAACTCAGCGACTAGTAATGAGATCATTTAACGAAACAACGGTCGAGACCTTCACCAAACATCTACCAGCGACTGAAACACAGGAAACACAGGAAACACGTGAGACGTGTGCAGCTTCACAAACACCAGAAGTAGATTTCTGTACTAATGAAGTTATGACGATGAGGAGAACACAGTCGTCCTGTAGTTCATCTTCAGGCGTACTTTGAATTTAACTTACTTACAAATAGCTTCGTAACATGAAGGCATCCATCCATCCATCCATCCATCCATCTTCCTCCTCTTATCCGGGGTCGGGTCGCAGCAGGTCCAGCAGGCTGACCCAGACCTCCCTCTCCCCCCCCCCCCCCCCCCCCAACATGTTCCAGCTCATTCTGGGGGACCCCGAGGCGTTCCCAGCTGGGAGATGTAGTCCCTCCAGCGTGTTCTGGGTCTTCCCCGGGTCTCCTCCCAGTTGGACGTGCCTGGAAAACCTCCAGTGGGAGGCGTCCAGGAGGCTTCCTGACTAAATGCTGAACCACCTCAGCTGACTCCTTTCGACGCGACGTAACATGAAGGCAAAGTATTTAAAACACACCGCAACGTTTTATTCACCCGAGAAAACAATTCCGTCCTCAGTTTCACATTTACATATTTTAATGCACATTTTGAAGAATCACTTCTTAAAGCTTCTTAAACGACAACATTTGATAGAACTTTACGCTCCCTTGAGGTGGGTTTTGTTACAAACAAATTACTACGGAGTGAATATTTAAGTCACATGACTGATCAGCTGTTTCTGCTACGATATTATAACGATACTTTAGTCACGATACGATATTATATTATCACGATACTTTAGTCACGATACAATATTATTACGATATTATATTATCACGATACTTCAGTCACGATACGATATTATCACATACATTTAAAACTGTTTAACTTGTTGTGTTCAGAGTTCATCTCACTTTCGGAGAGAAAGCTAAATAAATATTTCTGTTCAGAAACCAGTGAACCTTTAGTAAACAAACCACATTCAGGACTGAGGACACGTTGTGACTAAACGTCTGGCAAAACTGGTGATGAGTCGATGTGAAACAAGTTAATTGTGTCTCTAGCGTGGCCTCTACTGTTCATGTGCTGAAGAAATGAAGAGAAAACTCGTTCACAGTGAGAATCATTTCTTCATTTTTCACTCCCTGAACTCGTTCTGTAGATTTTAAACTCTTCTAACAACGTCGTGTGAAACAAAGACTGGCTTCTTGGTAACCTGCCAAACGAGCTGGTAACGTAATTAACAAGCCCCGACCTGCCAAGATGGCTGCTGGAGAGTCTTTACTACCTGCTGCACTTTTGGGACTAATTGGTTAACGAGACAGCGAGGAAGACGAATCGCCAAACGACGACGATTAATGGGGTTTCACTACTGGTGAGCTGAAATACGAACCTCCTCCTCCTCATTCACCTCCTTGATCCTTCCTCTTATTTCACCACTACTGTGTGCCTCCTCTTCCTTCTCCTGTCTGCCCTCCTCCCTTGCTGATGTCACCTTTGACTTTCACCTCTCTCCACTTAATGCTGTTATCTTTATCTTTATCCATTAGAAAGCCGCGCCTCCTCTCAGCCTCCTGCTCCTCTAACAGCAGCCTCTAATGAGCCAACCGCTGAGGACGAAGGAGGTTAAATCTGCAGGACTTCATTACCCAAAAATCCCCGGGTGGACAAAAGTAATAAGGACGTGACAGCTAGCAGACGGGAGGACGACCAACTCTACGACATTTTTAAGGCGTTTTCTTACGAACGTTCAGGAACAGCTGATGATTTGGGTTCAAATAAATCGTTACTGAAGCACTGAAGAGACGAGACGAATAAATCACGTCCTCGTTCACGAATACAAAATAATTTCATGGGATATCTACGAATTACGGTGCATTATTTTTCGCAGGTTTAACTACGAATGCTGGATGAGAGCAGCCTGCAGAGGTCAACACGTAGAATAAACACTACTCTACTGTGAGATCAACATACAACACATCATTACTAAGAACATGTTTCAGTCACGATGCGATATTATCAAGATACGATATTATTACGATACGATATTATCACGATACGATATTATCACTATACGATATTATCACTATACGATATTATCACGATACGATATTATCACTATACGATATCATTATATGATATTATCACGATACTTAAGTCAGGATACGATATTATCACGATACGATATTATCACGATACAATATTATCACGATACGATATTATCACTATACGATATCATTATATGATATTATCACGATACTTAAGTCAGGATACGATATTATCACGATACGATATTATCACGATACAATATTATCACGATACGATATTATCAAGATACGATATCCCGATACTGTATTATCACGATGCGATATTATCACGATATTATCAGCATACCTAAGCCACGACATCACTATACGATATTATCACATACATTTAAAACTTTAAACGATGTGTTTGTGTTCAGATGAAACAAATGATGGTTTCCAGTCAGTCTCATCTCACTTTTCGGACAGAAAGTTAAATAAAGGAGGCGTTTGGCAAAACTGGTGATCTTGACTTTTGTTTCAACCTTATTAAGCACCATGTGAGCTCATCAATTACGGGTAAATATGTGTTACTACTCGATTACTGTGTAACGTGTTCAGGGTACTTCTACTTTAAAACCATGACGCTCTTTTGAAGTCTTAAAAATCATCTTACGATTAAATGTGTTCACACTGATGTGGAATCATCTGCTAAAGTTAGAAAAGTAGAGATTTCTGGGTTTCATTGTATTTTCTCTGAAAGTGGTCTTGAATGAATTATACATGATGTTCTCTTCCAAACTCTAACGTGGATCGCAGCTTATTTATCCATGAATATTGAAGAGCAATCCTCTCATGGACATTTTAACTCAAACTGGACTTCCTGGATTTAATTTGGTGTTCTCAGTCCACACGCCCACTCAGAAAGTAGTGCCTCTTTCCATCTGCAGGCCTTTAAAGAAAAGAGAAGAAGAAGAAGCTGCTCTCCTCTGGAGGTTAACTGGACATATATATATATATATATATATATATATATATATATATATATATATATATATATATATTCTGTTACCTGCATGAGGATCATTCACATTCTCAGAGGGACCCTCTTCTCTGGTTTGATCCACTTCAAAGAGATTTAATTGAAGTTCTTCTTCTTCTTCTTCTGCTTCCAGCGTTTTCTACTGTTTCAAGCTGCACTTTTCTGGTAAAAAAGAAAACTATGTTTTATGTGCCAGCTCCACTGTTACATCTTTCATTTTCCTCTGGACTTTGCTTCCTGTCCTCCTCCTCCTCCTCCTCTTCCTCCTCCTCTCCGTCACATCTCCTCACCTCAGAGCTAACCTGATCACCTCTCCACTCCCTCAAAATCTCACTTCCTTTTTCTCGTTTTACTTTGAGCGGCGAATCGACCCGACAGCGTCGCCTCCTCCTCCTCCTCCTCTCCACCTCCATCCATCATTCTCCTCTCTACTCTCTGGTCTGATAGCGATGACCTTCTAGCAGTGAGTCATCTCCATCCTGACGCTCCTCCGTGTTTCTCCTCCGTTCTGTTCACTTCACTGTCACTCCTCATCCGGCCTCGGTGGACTAACCCAATGCTGTCACCTCCTCGCTCTGCTCCTTTTGTGTCTCCTCCTCCTCTTCCTGCTGCTTGGTGGTGATGACCTCCTCACCGGTGTTGTCTTCACTGTTGTTAACACTCAGACCTCAGTGTGCTGAGAGACACCAGAGGACATCATGTCCTTTTTCATTTTTGCTTCGGTTTGTGTCTTTTTAACCATTTTTACTGCCACTTAAAACGTTAAATATTGATACACAAGTAATGTGATGAGATGTGGGAATCACCAGAGGCTCCACGATACGATATTATCACGATAGTTAAGTCACAATATGAAAATTATCACGATACTAAAGTCACAATACGATATTCTCACAATGCTTAAGTCACGATACGATGTTATCGCAATACTTAAGTCACGATACGATATTCTCACGATATTTAAGTCACGCTACGATGTTATCACGATATTTAAGTCACAATACGATATCACGATATTTAAGTCACGATACGATATTATCACGATACTTAAGTCACAATACGATATTCTCACGATATTTAAGCCACGATATATTATCCCGATATTTAAGTCGCGATACGATATTATCACGATATTTAAGTCACGCTACGATGTTATCACGATATTTAAGTCACAATAAAATGTTATCACGATATTTAAGTCACGATACGATATTATCACGATACTTAAGTCACAATACGATATTCTCACGATATTTAAGTCACGATACGATATTCTCACGATGTGTAAGTCGCAATACGATATTATCACAATATTTAATTCACGATACGATATTTAAGTCACGATACGATGTTATCACGATACGATGTTATTGCAATATCTAAGTCATGATATGATATTATCATGATGTCACGCTATTTAAGTTATGATATGATACTTTCATATAATAATTTCTTTGACTTTTAGAGCCTTTAATTCAACAAACAGATGGGTTGTTTGTTGATTATTTTGCACAGAAATAAAGAATTGTCGAAAGTGAATATTGACAACATCATCATCGGAATGTCTAAATAACGTCCGACCCTTCATCCCCTTCATGAGCTTTTTTCCTTCTTTACAGTATTTTTCCCCTCTCATGTTCACTCGTCTCCTCCCTCCTGACAGCGGCCCACTTTCACCTCGTAGCTTCAGGCTAACGAGATAACGTCACCTCCTCACGCGTCCTCGCCCCTGCTCCACTCATCTGCCCCTCCCCCATGCACCTCCTCACAGCAGGCTGTTCTTCTCCCATCTCCTTTCACTTATCATCCTCCATTTTTACGCCCGATGACATGAACTCCTCACTGCCGGCTAAAGTGGATGTCGTCACCTCGTGTCCTCTTTCCTTGTCTCAGTCTGAGGAGGAATCGGGGTGTGATGCGTTTGAGGACAAACACTGTAAAGCTTTTACGGCGCAGCAGCGCTGGAAACAAACAAAGTGCTCACGAACGTAAAGACCCGATCTTCTCTTTAACGGTTCACCATCAAGTATTTTAGGAGGAAATAATGAATCTGTGTGATAATAAGAATCCTTCTGATGCCAGTTTGCATTTGTATGGCTGAAGCTATTTCTACTTAATCTGATTTTTTGATAAATTCATCAACAATATTCGATAAAAATATAGAAATGTTCATGTTAGTTATCCAGAACACAAGGTGACATTTTCAGTTAGTTGGACAAAAAGTATATATTTACTGATTGGTGCAGCCGATGATTACTTTTATAATTAATTCATCTGCTAAATATGCTTTCAATTAATTATTAAGTCCCAAAAAATGTTTCCCAGCGCTCAAGGTGAGGACTTGAAATTACTCTTTTCTTTCTGACAAATTGTGCAAAAACCAAAGATGTTAAATTTACTGTGATGAAAAACAATATATATTCATATTTTATGAACTGTAACCAATAGATTTTTGTTACCATAAAATAATCAAATAATTCTTTCAGCGCTAATTCAATTTTAGAAACTGAAACAGGAGAATATGGATTTACTTTATCAAAAATACGTAATAATAAATAATAAATGTAACGCACACACACGACGCCTGACGTCACGACGACTACGTTCAGTGATACACAGACGTCTTCACAAACAGTCGTCTCTAGAACCTTCTGTACCGGAGAGAAAACGTCTCGTCTTCAGACTCGTTAACAGCTTCAGCTCGTTTTATTCAATGAAAATAGAGATTCTTCCACTGGCAGCAGCAGACGACCCAAAGAACAATATCACGAAGAACAATAGAGAGCAACGCTGATAAACGCTGAGAGCGCTCATGAAAGGAAGAACTGTTTGTGAATCTCTTGAACTGATAATATTTTTCGTCTGGAGGACTTTTCAAATTGTTCACCTTTCAGCTGTGTTTGTGCTCTGAGGGGAACAAAACCAGAGGTCAGAGGTGTCCCAGTGGACGTCCTGGCCTCCTCCTGGCCTCCTCCTGGCCTCCTCCTGGCCTCCTCCTGGCCTCCTCCTCCCCGCCTCTCTAAACTCTCCCCTCTCCTGATGTCGACCTTCTGAGACCTCTCACATCTCTTCCAGACCTCCTGAGTGCACCACTGTGGTGGAATAAACTTTTGGGAGCAGAATAAACAGAACAAAGTGGAGTGCACGGCTTTGAACCTGAGGTCCTTCATACCCGCCTCCAACTCCCTCTTCTTCTTCTTCTTCATCATCATCTTCCTCTCACACCTTCCTTCTTCAGCTCTTTTCTACTTCAGTATATCCTAACGATCAATTCATCCTCTGATTATTGTCTCCCACAAACAACCAACAAATCAAAGTTTTAATTTGATCAGATAATTGTACTGTAAGAAGAAGAAAAGTCACATGTGAGAAGCTGCAACAATCAAATATTTGGTATTCCTGACGATTTAAATAGTTTCAGATTCTTAATTATTTTGATAGACTAACTGATTAACCATCCCAGCTCTACTGTCATGTGACGTGACTTTCTCTTGCTCATCAGTCCCCCCTCCTCCCCTCCCCCTCCCCTCCTCCCTCATCATCTTCGCCCTTCTTCCTCGCTGACCTCCTCAGCTGGAGGGAGCCTCACGCGGCGCTAACCAGATAAATGCCGATGTCAGCGGTGATGGATGGGGAGGGGAGCCTTGCCACCTACCCAGCATGCAACGCTGGAACGCAGCTACATTAATTATCATTCACAGCGGAGGCCTGAAGGGGAAAGATCCGTCTCTGTCTGTCGCACTCCGACGCCATTTCTAAAGGGACGATCTCTGTTTCTGTTGAGTTTCATAAGCCGAGGTTTTAACGGCTGAATGACGTCTCGCTGCTACTTCCTGTCTGCAAAAACAACCAAAATCTAACGTCAATGGTAGAATTAGATAAAGTACATTTCTTTATATTACATAACATACAAATTTCCCCCTGGGGATGAATAAGGTATCTATCTATCTACTCGTCTTTCTCAGACGATGAAGTTTCATCAGAAGGATACAGGGATGTTCGTTTTGTAAGAGATTGATTCAACAGAGTCGGTGTGACTAAATGAAGTCTGACGGGAAGATCTTCATCAATTAATCACAAGGCGAGAGGACGACCACGTCTCTAAGAAGTGACAATAACATATTAAACGATCGATTTGCTGCAGGAAATACGTTTTGAGAGACACGTGTCACTTAATTATGGTTCTATTACGTTCACAACTTTATCGACAAAAACGTGAACCACAAAATCAATTCCTACATAACTGACCTCAGAAACACACACAGGGCATGTGGGAGGTGAAGGGTCAAACTAAAACAACGGTGCATAAGAAGTGGACGCATTCATCTTGACCTCATTGGTTTGTGGACTGTCATTATGAAACCTCGAGTTCCAGCGATTTTGCCATTTTTCCGCCATCTTGTTTTTCTTGCAACCGATGAACAGGAAGTGACCATATTTGGACTGTAAGCATCCCCCGCTTTATGGTCTATTAGAGACCTGTCAATCAGCGTGTAGCCCCGCCCTAAAGCATCCCCTGCTTTATGGTCTGTTAGAGACCTGTCAATCACAGTAGCCCCGCCCTAAAGCATCCCCTGCTTTATGGTCTGTGTGACTCTAAATGGACCATCATGTACTAAATGAACATCATGCTGTATTGAAGAAGACTTGAAACTAGAGATTGAGACATAAACTCATGTTTACAATGTTTACTGAGGGAATAAATCAAGAGAGAAGTGGAGTCATTTTCTATAGACTTCTATACAACCAGAGGAGTCGCCCCTGGTGGTCAGCAGTCGACCAGCAGTTCTCTCTTATAACTGATGTGTTACAGGAAGATGTTTGTTAGTTCTAAAACCATGTGGGAGGAGCCACACAGACAGATACAAATAACTTTATACGTCTTTGTTGTTCTTTTTCTTTGTCTCACCATAAAGACCATGAATGTGACAGAAGCAGTGAAACGGCTGAGAGAACGACATCCATCACAGAGAACTAACTAAACAAGCTCGGGGGGGGGGAACAGATGTTGTTTGGTCGACTTTGATACAAACGGCAATAAATGATCATTAGGCCGTTCGTCACGCCGGTGTTTACAAAGATGCCAAACTCCCATTGGCTCTCGTTAATTAGTCCACGCCCCCTTTAAAGTCCGAAGAGGGGGTTCCTCTCAGATCCACGAGGACCCCTCAGAAGACGCCTCAGAAGAAGAAGCATCACCACATAAATCACAGCGATAGTCTCTGAACAAACAACAACACCAGCTGCTTCTCACACAACAAACCGGTGGAATCAGCTGCTGCAGCGGAGAAGAAGACGCTTTATTTCTACTTTTTATGAGGAGAAGATTCAATTTCTCTGCAGCGACGCTTTTGTGTTTTCATGCACATTCTGGACAAATGTCTGTCGATGTTGATTATTAGATTCATTCATTCAATCAAACAAATGTTCATCTTGAGTTTCCAGAGTCTTCAGATGTTTTGTTGTGCAAACAACATTCCAAAAACCTAAATATATAAATTTTATATGTGATAAAATAATATATAACAGATATAGAAGATGCAAACACAAGAAGTTTGTATTTTACAATAAACTTTAACAATCAATTCCCTGAATTGTTTTTAATTATTTTTGTTGTTGATTCACAATTCAACATATCGACTTTACTGTTGTTGTGGCGTCTTTTTAAATCAAATGTTTTCTCTTAATTATCAATCAGGTTTTACTTACAAGGCACCTTTCAAACTAATCAAATGCAATTCAAAGTGCTTTACAAATTATTGATGAGAAGAAAATGGGCGAGAAGATGAAGAGTACAACTAATTCAATTAAGTAACATAACTTAACAATTAACACTCGAGTCTTGTCTTGTGTCTTCATCATTATGAAGACACAAGACAAGAAAGAACAAAAGGTGAACCGTACTTTGGTGTTTAATTTGAACCACTTTTACTTAAGATTTCATTAAACCTTTTTTCTTTGACGAGGAAGATCTTGGGTAGATAATAATTAGAATAAATATTGAACAAAAATTAAATCATACCCTGTTAACTAAAACGAAATCTGTTTTGAATTAATTTCAAACTATTAATAAGCTTGTTTACAAGATAGTGAGCCAAGGCTGATCTAACGCTCTAGAACCAAGGTAAATAATATAAATGAATAAATAAATAAAATGCTAAAACACTGGATAGATTGATCTTAGTAAACAGTAAAACAAAAAACCTAAAATTAGAGTAATAAAAAATAAGACCATTAATAACCATGAATAATAATAATAATAATTAGGTTGTGTAATGCGCATAATGGAACAATAAAGCTTTGTTGACAGTTGAATAGAGATTTTCTTCCTTCTCTTTCATTGAGTCATGTGACCATTGATGTTTCTGCATGAGTCCTTGAAGTGGGCACTCGTGAAAAGAGGTTTTACTCATAAAGAGAAAATATAGCTTTTACACGTCTGAAATGATCTGTCTGTGCACTTCACTGATAAACGTTTCCTCTGATTGATCTCATGGGATGAAGGTTGTTAGAGGAAACACTTTAAACACCAAGAACACTTCAAGTTTCTCTGAGAGCCTCCAGCTTTAAGAGCCGACTCCACCGTCACCTCCTCAATCACTGGATGATACGTTTTAATGACACCATGAGACGCTGACAGGGTTTCTATCCAGGTGTGTGTGTGTGTGGTTTAGACAACTAAACTACTTAGTTAGGTTGAGACAACTAAACGACTTAGTTAGGTTGAGACAACTAAACTACTTAGGTTGCGACAACTAAACTACTTAGGTTGAGACAACTAAACTACTTAGGACTAGTAGGGTAGTTTGGATTGAAATAACTACGTAAGTGGCATTAATTAAGTAACATGACAAATAAATCAACGCTGACTTCTCGTTTAACTCTGGGATCAAACAGTCGTCTCCTGGAGGAAAGACCATATTTAGTTTGGTTCACTTGTTAAATCAAGTTTACAAATTGATTTAATGAATCTTTTAGCAGGTATAGCTACGTACGCTGTATGAGACCAGCCTGCATTTAATAGTTGACAACTAATTGATAAATTATTGCAGTGAAGTTTAATTTGGAAACCTAAAAGTCTTGTCTGTTTTACAGAGGCTCCATTTGAAAAAGCCCACAAAGAGAGATGTTATCTGTACGAGCAGCTGATCTCCTGATCAGGACGTCAGCCCGTCTGGACTCTGGTGTGATAAAAGTTCTCGTTTCAACACTCCGGCCGTCACGAGAGAGCAGAGGAGACGTGCGACAAACAAAGAGAAAGAGCCGGTGATCAATAATTACAGCGAGAGGAGGTTCAGACGGACACTTTCAACTTTAACGTGATCGTCTCTGTGGAACACATCAGCACCATTCACTGTTCTCTGGTGGTCTGTCTATACTTGTGAGGACTTAAAGCTCAGTGCTCAGTACTGCACCGCCGTCTATAACTCGGTGGAAAAAGACATTCATTTACTATTAATGTGACATTTTATAGACCATGTGATTAAAATGATCGACAGGTTAATCAATAAGAACTATACCTCCTCTGCTGACAGGAGAGTAGGTTTGAGCAGATTGTAGCTGGAATTATGAAATATATTGAATTTCATTATTCTATGTGCAAAATAACTTTACTACTCTTCATATCATTGAGAATATAATGCTGATACTCGTCACCTATTGTAGTTTCCATTAGGCACCAGTGTTAGTATCACTTCTCATACACTTTGTTTTTACATGTTTTCTTTGTTGTAAATTACTATATTTGAGATAAATTCTTTACTTTATATATTTACATTACTCGTATTACTATTTTATTCTATTTTGCACTGGTGTCAGTATTCTTTTGCATTTACTAATTATTACTTTATTGTTCACATATGTTTATATTTTTATTGTATTATTTTTTTGTTGAAATCTTAAATCAAACTTTGGCACAAGAATGTATGGATATATAAAATGTATATTTTATCTAATGTTATCATACAATATACAGTTAAATGAACAACCAAGCTGGTAACCTGAAATAACCCAAATGTATGTAACTGCCTCAGGGTTTAAAAGATATATGTACGCAGAAAGAGAAGCTGCAGAAGTAATGTAAATACTGTAGAAATCACAATGTGGTGTTTTTAACAGAGTTTAAAGGCATAAAAGGGTCGAATGAAGAAGAAGAATGCGCTTGTTTTATCTTTAACATGTAGTGTAAGGTGAGAAACATCTGCTAGAAGACATTTTAACTTTTAAAGTGGCCAAAAATGAACCGAAGTCATCAACGACATGAACACAACTCTAATTCTAACCTTCAACCTAAAGAACTGTCCTCACTTTACAAAAACAGTTTATAAAATATTAACATGTATTATAAGGCATCCAACACGTTTTACTATCAGCTCGTAGAGCAACAGTGTCAGGAAATCCGTTAACGATACTTCAGCTCGCTTTAAAACACTCGTGTGTCTCATTTAATTCTCTTTGTCATCAATCTGCTGCCGTTTTCTCTCCTTTTGAAATGCAAACTCAGACCCCACCCCTCAGAGTCCTCCATCCTTCACGTTTAACCTGCTGCAGGAATCCGCTCGGACTCAACGGAGACGAGGGGGGGGGGGGGGGTCTTAGGATCGATGTAAGAAACCCTCACCTCCCCGTGAACTACAGCAGCGAGAGCTAAAATATCCATGTTTGTATTCTCCGTTAATAAAAGCCCGGAGGCGTCTTCAGGTAGCCACATGTGAAACGACGTGCACAGCATCTGCTCGGAGACAGATACCTTGCAGCTAATAAAGGAGGTGCCAGAAAATTGATTTACAAACTTGAGAGCCAGAGGAGGTGAGAATAATTCAACAACACGAGAAAGTACAGGTACTCCCGAGGTAGTGCAGGTACTCCCGAGGTAGTGCAGGTACGTCGGAGGTAGTGCAGGTACTCCGGAGGAAGTGCAGGTACTCCGGAGGTAGTGCAGGTACTCCCGAGGTAGTGCAGGTACTCCCGAGGTAGTGCAGGTACGTCGGAGGTAGTGCAGGTACTCCGGAGGAAGTGCAGGTACTCCGGAGGTAGTGCAGGTACTCCGGAGGTAGTGCAGGTACTCCGGAGGTAGTGCAGGTACTCCGGAGGAAGTGCAGGTACTCCGGAGGTAGTGCAGGTACTCCCGAGGTAGTGCAGGTACTCCCGAGGTAGTGCAGGTACGTCGGAGGTAGTGCAGGTACTCCCGAGGTAGTGCAGGTACGTCGGAGGTAGTGCAGGTACTCCGGAGGTAGTGCAGGTACTCCGGAGGTAGTGCAGGTACGTCGGAGGTAGTGCAGGTACTCCGGAGGTAGTGCAGGTACTCCGGAGGTAGTGCAGGTACGTCGGAGGTAGTGCAGGTACTCCGGAGGTAGTGCAGGTACGTCGGAGGTAGTGCAGGTACTCAAAATGCCGACTTTAACGTCTTCTTTCACATATTGAAAGGAATGTCGTCCTCCGACTCCCTCAGGTCTCTGCTGAAGTCCATTAACAGCACAAACACATGAACTCGTCTTCACGAGGCGATCGAACTCGTCGCTGCTCTGAACGCTGCCGGTGAAACAATCGGATCTTCAGTGACGTCATCACCGAACATTAACTCCTTAACTCCTGGCTGTGTGATGATTCATCGTGTGTTTGATGGAGTCCAGTAATGAGGGATCAGCACAAACCGGACCGGACGGCATTAATAAAGCTCAGAGGATGAACTCTGCAGAAGCCTTAATTACGCCGCTGCTGATGGAAGGGAAACAAAGGAGGAGAGGAGGAGAGATCGTTAAAGGAGAACGACTTCCATCCATCTGTTGCTCCTTGACTTTCTTCACGAGTCTCACGCAGCGTTTGAAGAATAAATATAGAAGTCTTGTATCTCTATGGAAACAGAACCATCATGAGTAGAAAGAGAGAGAACTTCAGTGCAGAATAACATGTTTCAGCCTCTCCTCCCCTCCTCCCATCCCATCCTCTCCTCTCTCCTCCTCCTCCTCTCTTCCTCTCCTCTCCCCTCCTCTTCTTCTCTCCCCTCCTCTTCCCTCTCCTCCTCCTCCTCTCTCTTCCTCTCCTACCCCCTCTCCTCTCTTCCTCTCTCCTCCCCTCTCCCCCTCCCCTCTCCCTCTCTCCTCCCCCCCCCCCCCTCTCCCTCTCTCCTCCCCCCCCCTCCCCTCTCCCTCTCTCCTCCCCCTCTCTCCACTCATAAATTAGAAGCTGGAGGAGAGAAAGGAAGACTGGGCAGGTAATGAAGTGAGGAGGAGGAGGAGGATTAGGAGGAGGAGGCGTGTGCTCTGTTGTTTCTTGTTAACCTCCACCAGCCCATAATTCAGGCCTCTGGTGAGGAGGAGACAACACTGCTCTACATTAACTGGCTGACTGATCAGCTCTCCTCCTGCAGGCTGTGGAGCGGCTGGCTTGTTGTTGGTATACTTGCTAATTAGCTCGCTGGCTAGCAGGCCTCAGGGGGTGGGGTGGGGGGGGGGGGGGGACAGCTGGCAGCTTCAGGGCTGCAGTGATTAGACGGTTTGCTTGGCAGTGCTGGAGGAGACGAGTGACTGATGAGCTCAATGACCCTCTGGATGACTGGACCTCCTCACATGGATGGAGCTGGTTTAGTGAGGCTTCCTGCTAAACCATCACGGGCTCAGTCCATCATCGCGGGCTCAGTCCATCATCGCGGGCTCAGTCCATCATCGCGGGCTCAGTCCATCATCATGTTTACAATGTTTACTGAGGTAATAAATCAAGAGAGAAGTAGAGTCATGTTCTCATAGACTTCTATACAACCAGAGGAGTCGCCCCCTGGTGGTCACTAGAGAGGATGAAGCTTTGGAGAACTTTAAAGAACCGGAGGTTTCTCCCAGTTTCATCAGAAGTCGTCTTGATTTCCTTCACATATTAACATTTGATGTCTCCTCTCACAGTGTCCACCTCCATCCAGGAGGATCTGATCGTCTTGTCGACATCACATCTTTTAAAAGTCGTCCTTTAAACTCCCCTCAGGTCTCATCCCGACCCGGCGGTTGGATTTCAGCGGTTCCTAACGCTCGGAGGAATACGGAGGACAAGCTCGGCTCTCGAGAAGCTGAAATGAGGCCGATTTGTGAAAGCATTGAATGCATGTGTTGTGTTTTTTGCAAAGAGCTAAAATCACAGCGCTGTCGACGGAGAGAAGCTGCTTTTGTCACATTGTTCTCCGGTGAATCGATCTCGGCTCTATTGACGGGGAGGTTTGAATGGAAGGAGGCGATAGAAAAGGAGAACGAGGGGATGAAAAGAGGAGAAACAAAAGGACAGAAAGAGGTTTGACGTAAAGACGAGAGAGAAAACATTTAATGTTCCTCTGCAGTGGAAACTGAGGCTGGACATCAAACTCTTGGTAAGAAGGTGAATGAGTGCACAACGCTGCCTCGGGCATTCAAATATTAAAATGTCTCTTATTTTATAAAAAACAACACAAATCTGCAGATTAAATCAGTGATGAAAATAATAATTTGTAACAACGTGAAACCACACGCTCTGTTATTCTACAATAACATCTTTTTATTTGAGTCTCTGAAATCCATTCTCTACTGGTGAGGTTTGAGGTTTGAAGGAGAGGTTTCAGGTTGAAGAGGGCGATAACGTGTCTGCAGCTCGCAGGTTACGTTCCCTGCAGACAGAGAGAAGCACCGTTAGTTCCTCATAGAGCCTCAACATCAGGACTGCAGCTAAACCTGCTTTATTCCACACAGACCTTCACAGCTTTTCATGCTCAGATCACTGCGAGGAGAAGAAAAACCCTCCTCCTCCTCCTCGTCCTCCTCGTCCTCCTCCTCCTCCTCGACATGAATCATGAGCTCTCCTCCTCGTGTGCGATCGGCTGTGTTCTGAATTTAGATGAGTTTCTTTCTCATTTCTTCGGGAGCTTCCTCTGTTGGTCTCCGTCCTTTGAGACACGATCAGGTCCTCCTGAGGGTCCTCGTTACAGTCAGAGAGCCAGAACCACTTCATCTAGTCCTCACAGACCCAGTTGATGTTTACCTGTCTGAGGTAAGATCGTCCAGGTGCATTACCGAACGTCCAGGTGCATCAACGGCCGCCCAGGTGCATCAACGGCCGCACAGGTGCATCAACAACCGTCCAGGTGCAAGACTATCCACGTACATTTAGTATTGCATTTTAATGGAGCCCTTCTCTGGAGAACAAGTCACAGCCTGTTAGAAAGATAAATATGATAAGAATAAATCATTAGATATTTAATATTTAAACAATTCCCTCCCTCATAGAGAGTAAAGATCTGGTCCTCTGGGTCCATTCAGAACTCTACAGCATGATGAAGGTACAAACCTAATAAACACAAACAGGAGTTCATAAGTTTGTCTGACTTGAAGGTTTGAAGAAGAAATCTTTCTGTTTAATGTCGTGCGTGAGGAGTGAGATGCTCCTTTAAAATGGTCTTTTAATGGTCTGCTGTCAATTAGAGAGAACAAGAGAGGAACTATGGGTCTCCTGGGGAGGGAGGAGAGAGGGAGGGAGGAGACAGGAGAGGAACTATGGGTCTCGGAGGGAGGAGGTGGGGAGGGAGGGAGGAGACAGTTAAGAACAACGCTCAGCTGATATGCGTTTATACGTGTCAGCTGAAAACACCTCACCCTTTAGGAAGAAGAAGAAACTAAACTTTAAATAATGATAATAATAAAGAACCATCGGTGTAATGGGGCCAGCTGTTGTTTTGGTGGATGTCAACGGTCCATCATTTGTGAGGCCGACGCCCTAAAACAACATCTGGGCTCACAGTGATTACACACCTGTCGGTAAAGGTGCTGCTATTGTTCAATCGTGATCAACTTCATCAGCGTGTGGGACACCTGTCTCAAGGACACTTCCATTTGTTACGCTCGTTCTTTCTCTCGTGTTATTCAAATGTTTTCTCAGAGAACTTTCAACACAAACAACAAAAAACCGTCTGAACCATTGTGCTCACAACAAACACCAAGCTAACTTCTTATGTAATTGCATGAGAAGTCAACATAAAGACATGACGTATTAGCATAGCAGTGTTAGCATAGCACCGGAAAGATCCAAACTCCATTCAGAAAACAAGCATTTTAACAGTTGTTGATAATGACCGTTTGTACAGCTTCTGGCTGATAAACGTGTCAAAAACATTCCATTCCTTCAGGGTTACTGCAGCACACTGACGGCCGGTGCAGCTGGTTTCAGTTCACAGCTGTGGGACTGACTTAATGGACACATTACAGATCTATGTGATGATGGCTGGATCAGCTTTAAAGCCCCGCCCCCTCCACACCTCCACCTATTAGAGAGTCAGACCCGACAAATGATCCTCTTCAGTGGCTGTTACGTCCCGTCTCTGTTGTCCAGGGGAAGGATGTAGGGACTAACACAGAACAACCCAAATGAAAAGCAAATAGCTGGTGTACCAAACAATATGTATTATGCTCACGTACAGCGATAGACGAGTGAGTCACGACACAAGATCTGGGAGAGGATGGGACAGGTGTGGTCGTGCCAAACAATTGAAACAAAGATAACAGAACGTGGCCGAACTAACCAACCTCTGAAATCAAACAACATGGCTTCTCTCACTTATCGAAATGTGCTCGACCAAACCCCAAATACAGATGAGGCACCGACCAATAAGCCCAGTGTATCTAGACACAGAACATCCTACGTGTGCCACTGTACAGCGTACCACCAACACCTTCAGGTCTCACAATCGCCATAAAGCCAGTGTGACGTGAAGCTCAGAGGCTTCCTGTCTTTTGTCTGCGGCTCTCCCTCCACCGATTGGCCAGCCTGCCGGTGGTGCCAATCACCAATCAGGACAACCGGCCCCCACAGGTGGAACCCAATCACCCGATTGACCTGTTAGGACAGGGGTCGGCAACCTTTACTGTCCAAAGAGCCATTTTGCTCTATTTTCCACCAAATGAAACCCGTCTGGAGCCGCAGAAGCTGTTTGATATCACAGCTTATACAGTTGTTTATATAGTTATATTATATATATACAAAAACTGTAGTTTGTTGTATTTAGAGTCATTTTCTCATAGACTTCTATACAACCAGAGGAGTCGGCCCCTGGTGGACACTAGAGAGAATGCAGCTTTAACACATGAAGCTTTGACTTCAGAATCAATATTCACTCTGATAATTACCTTCTTTAAATATGTGACAAATTGAATTTTCATAGACTATTGAATTAAATAAAACCTGGGAGGACGAATATCAACAAGTTGTCTCAGATTCATACGTCACACACACAATGCTGAGTCAGTGTATGTGCAGTGAATACAGGAAGTAAACTCACTTTTAAAGTCGAGATATAGGCATCTGTGTATCATATCAGACAATTGAATCATTAAACCTGAATATCCTGCAGCCTTCCTCCAAACCACCATCCTGGTCCGATGGTATCAGACCAGGAGACGATATCTAAATACCTTTATTGTTGTTATTTCAAAGAGATCGTAGGTGGAGCGACAGAGTCGGGAGCTGGATTCAGAGGGAGGTTTTAAGGAAATGACTGTAAGTTTATCAAACATATAATACGCCCTGAACGGGATTAACATTAGACACTGATTTCAACGATGTACAAGGCGATACGTCGGGCTCGTAGAGCTTTTTTCATCTGATAAAATAAGCTCTGACAGACGGAGAGGACAGTGAGAGGAAACAGGATATAGGAGGCAGTTAAACATTACACATGACAGTGCAGAGTGCTCCATCGATCCGGACTCGACAGGAAGTGCGAGAGCCGGATGAAATGACAGTCTATTATTTACGACACACTCCCACGAGGATGGAGAGCCCCGTAGTTATGATCATAAATAACTTTGTTTCGCGACGGACAGAATTCAATGAAGTGCAGCATGCAGTGTCATCAGCTGACCTCCGTACAGTAGCGATGATTACTGTAGGAAAAACATGAAGAAAATACAGTTAAAAAACGAATAAAAGTAGATATAAAAATGCTCCCATGAAACAAAATGTAGCCCTAATGTTGAAGAAAACTTCTGTTTGTCATTGTGAGCATTAAACATACGATGCAGTACAAGTACCTGTATGAATACCAACCGAGTACTTGTTCAAAACCCGTCATGTGAATGGAAGCTGTGTGTTTGATTAGCTCTGACAGCGCTGTTGCCTTTGCTAGCGCCGTTAGCTGCTAGTGCTGTTAGCTTCTAGCCGCCGGATAAGACATCTGCAGTGGTGGACCAATCACACGTCAGATCAAAGAACGCTTGCAGTGATTGGCTGCGAGTAAAAAACAAAACAGTGAAACAGACTTGGGTGCTTTAACTCTTAATGATTCATTTTTTCGTCTCACACAATCATACTTTTACTGTCAGCATACTTAATAATAATAATAATCACTATATATATATTATTATATTATATATACACCATTAAAAACAGAGTTTACAAAGTGCTTTGACAGACAAAGCAGCAAAAGTGAGGCAATAATAACAATAACAGAAATCTCAGTGAGACAGTCGATACAAATAAACTAAGAAATAAATTTAATTAAGTAAATAAAAATGTAAAAATAAAAATGTAGTAAAATAAACAAATTTAAATAAAATAAACCAGAAAAGCGACATCACATGAAAGCCAGTCTGTAGAAATGTGTTGTAAGAAGTGATTAAAAGGAGATTGCATTATATTTATAACGGTGGAAAGTGATGGAAAACAATCCACATGATTATTTCCGTTGTTTTTCTCTGTGGTGTGAAATCCGGGTGGAAGACATTTGGTTTGGAAATAATAATAATAATAATAATTCCCGGTCCAGTTTCAGAGAGCAAGCAGAAAAAAAGGAATAATTGCCTTAAAGTTAGAGTGAGAGAGAAGAAGTCCTGCAGTTCAATGGAGGGAAGAGAATCCACGCTTTTCTGCTCTGAATTCTTTTCAGCACTTTTCAAAAGGTTGCAGACACGTCGTCATGCACTATTCATGCTGGAAACGGACTATTGTGTGCCGGAGAAAAGGTTGGAACAAGTGAGAAACGTATTATTTTGTGGGCTGTGACCAAGAGTGTGGCCACTGTAAAAAAAGAAGAAGAAATATGTTTTTGGCAGCTTGTATTTGATGTTCACACCTCAGCCAACATTCATATTTCAAAAAGCAGCTACGAATGTTTTTCTAACACCGACAATCATTTTTTTCAGCTCCTCTTTTCTGTTTTCTCTTCCGACATTCCACCCAATTCCAAAGTTGTCCTCGTTATTCTTTTCATCTTCTCTGGTCCTTTTCTCAGACAACAGCATGTCTCTTCACATTCTCTGAGCCTCCATTTTCTCTCCCATCATCCCTCTCTTGAGTCATCCAGACTGGAAACAGCACCAGTCTGAACTGAAGTGTTATCAGAGAAACAAGCTGAGCTAACGTTAGCATCACACGTCTGGATCTTAAGTTATCAGAGAAACAAGCTGAGCTAACGTTAGCATCACACGTCTGGATCTTAAGTTATCAGAGAAACAAGCTGAGCTAACGTTAGCATCACACGTCTGGATCTTAAGTTATCAGAGAAACAAGCTGAGCTAACGTTAGCATCACACGTCTGGATCTTAAGTTATCAGAGAAACAAGCTGAGCTAACGTTAGCATCAGACGTCTGGATCTTAAGTTATCGGAGGAACAAGCTGAGCTAACGTTAGCATCAGACATCTGGATCTTAAGTTATCGGAGGAACAAGCTGAGCTAACGTTAGCATCAGACGTCTGGATCTTAAGTTATCGGAGGAACAAGCTGAGCTAACGTTAGCATCAGACGTCTGGATCTTAAGTTATCGGAGGAACAAGCTGAGCTAACGTTAGCATCAGACGTCTGGATCTTAAGTTATCGGAGGAACAAGCTGAGCTAACGTTAGCATCAGACATCTGGATCTCAAGTCATCAAGTTATTTGTTGGATAATAAAACTATTTCTTCCAAGTCAGCAGTTAACGTTTGAATCCAGAATTGATTTTAAATACATTTAAATTGACCTTTAAGGGATTCTTCTCTGTAATAGTAAAATAATCACGTTCTCCTCGTCGTCCTCTTGTTCACTCTGAAGATAAATGGATCCGTTCCAGTGAGATTAGAACCAGAGAAAAGGAAGAATATGAACTCCCTCTGTCCTTCATTCACTTCTTATTGTTACATTTCTGATTGTCATCTTGTTCTTTTAACTCACCTTCTCTTGTTGGTCTGACTAATTTATTAAAGGAGAAAATAATCAACATTAATCCACATCTAAAATAATCCCGGTCCTACTGACCCAGACTAGAACAGACCCGGTCCTACTAACCCACATTAGAACAGACCTGGTCCTACTGAACCAGACTAGAACCGACCCGGTCCTACCGACTTAGATTAGAACAGATCCGGTTCACCTTTACTAGTTCTTACAAATCTCTGGTTTTCTTTGGCGACGCGTTTGAACTATGAACTGGTGATAAAATGTCGCCACATGTGACCAGAAGATGAAGTCCTGAAGCCTGAACAGTTGGATTAAAGAACGAATGTGTTTGATTCACTAAAGTCACTGAATTTACAACGAAACACAGTTTTCTCCTGAGTTCTTTGATTCTTTTCGCTGCAGGTAGATGTGTTAAAACAGCACCGAGGTGATATGTACTGCCTGGTCTGTATTCGATGCATTTTTAATGCTCATTTAAATTCAACTCTCCCTCCGTCTTTTCTTACAGCTTTATGCTAATGTCGCATTGTTTTGTCTGCAAACGGATGCGTGCCGTGTGCTGCAGAGTTTACATCTCAAAGGAGTCGACTCGTATATCAGGAAAACACAAATCACACTAAAATAAAATGTGTTGTGAATCTTCTGAGTCACGGCGTAGAAACGTGTCCACATATCAGTTCTGCTAATTATCCAGCTAGTGATGAGAGCAATGCGAGTTAATGAGAGGAGCTCCACCATGAAAAGACATCCAGCGCCTCCCTCTGCTGCCCTGGAGGGTCTCATGTTCCACTATTATTATATTATTATAGATGTGCTTCATGTAAACATCATATATTCTGGATTAGTTCTTATTCTGAACGGATCATTTCATTCAGATGAAAACATGTTGACATGTTGATATTCTCCAGATTTTAGGGTGATTCTTTGGACATGAATACAGCTCATTCACTAATGGCTTCATGTGTTAAAGCTGCATTCTCTCTCGTGTCCACCAGGGGGCGACTCCTCTGGTTGTATAGAAGTCTATAGAAAATGACTCTACTTCTCTCTTGATTTATTACCTCCTGCTCTACAAGAATGAGCTTCAACCATCAACACTGTTGAAGCTGTTTGAAGTTCTCAGGAGCAGATGTTCTCCAACATGAAGAACAGTTCTGTTTGTTCTGCAGCATCAAATATTCTCTTTTCCTCAGATACACCTTCATAAAGCTGTTTGTTTGAACATACTCTGATCATTGTCTCTTTATCACGTGATCACTGTGTCGACTGTTTCATTTTGGCCTTTTCACGACAATAACCAGCTTGTGCGGATCTTTGTTTCTTTAAATCGATGGTGTTTCTGTTCTCCTCTCTCCGGAGCTCAGCTCCTCAGAGCAGACATCGGTCTCACCTGTTGGAGGTCCGGAGGAGGAAGAAGAAGACCGAGAGAGATCAAGAGAATCTTTTTCCTTCACTGGTTTCTCTTCAACACAACTTTCCTCCAGCAGAAGTTCAGCCAATGAGCTGATTTTATTTGTGTTCGAAAACGTTTTGTTATAAAATCAATAATATTCTGTTTATTCTATATTTATATATATATATGTATATCAGTCTCATAGAAACTGGTTTATTCGGATTATCAGGTACAGTTGAGAGCAATCCGTGTCAGCAATAAATTGTGTCTTTGCTCACTTTTTGTTGACATTGTGTCAACAAGTTACAGTCGGTGTAGCATTGAAATGGATTATATTGAAAGATGTGTTTATATATATAAAGAAAAGATTGATATTTTGGATACGAGGCTGAATTTTATATTGTTTCTGAAGACCACACTTTCACAGGAGAACTTTCTTCATAAGTAACCGTGTGTGTGTGTGTGTGTGTGTGTGTGTGTGTGTTTGTGTGTGTGTGTGCGTGTGTGTGAGTGTGTGCGTGCGTGCGTCTGTTATACGACTCTCCCTCCGGTTACAACATCTATTCTGCTGCTTTATCGCCCGACCACCGAGCTCTCATTGCTCCGTTATATCGAGCTTCATCTCGAGGAGGATAAAACAAAACACTAATTGACCTCCTCGAGCCTCCAGCTTTACTTTTTTTCTATCAAAACACACAAAAACGCTGCTGTGAATTCTGGGGGCGATCCCAACGTTTACAATAAATTATGTTTTGGGGGAAATCGATGCTCATGAAATCTAGAGTATTGATATTGGATGGCATGATGTTTGTTATGGGTCAATAATTGGTCTTCGTCTGATGAGGAAGAGCATCTTAAAGTCATCAAATTAATCCGATTATTACATTTAGTTTGATGTTTTTGCACGTTGAGGCCAAATTGTGAATTTCGGGCTCTGCCAGAACAATTGATTTGACTCCAAATGGATTCAAGTGAAGCCGGTTCTGTTTACAAAAGTTGTCTTTGATTGTAGAGTTGTTACGTGTTTGTATTTGTGGACGATGAGCCTGTAAACCATTTAGAACATTGATATTAACCCAAAATGTTTTATTATTTACTACTCAGTTGTCTTGAGGTGGAGATTATTGGTTTATTCTTGTCATATACTGTGTTTAGTGTAAGAATGACACATTTAATGGAGCTAAAGGTAACAACTAATAACCAAACTTGTGTTTCTCAGTGCAAAGAATCTAAATGAACTCACAACTACCCGATGGAGAGATGTAGAATGTGAATCTCTGGTGAATCCACTGTGAGCCTCTCACACATCTGCAAAGTGTTCCCGTTGGAAGTTTTGAAACAAATCAAACGGCTCTTTTCTCGCCTGAATCCAAAGTTTTTCCACCTTCTTTGTGTGAAATTCACTCTGAACCCTTTGAGACTCTCTGAGATTCAAAAGTCTAATTGTGAAGA
The DNA here is from genome assembly GCA_028022725.1 of Lycodopsis pacificus. Lineage (NCBI taxonomy): Eukaryota > Metazoa > Chordata > Actinopteri > Perciformes > Zoarcidae > Lycodopsis > Lycodopsis pacificus. The sequence goes on from CM051708.1 coordinate 20,209,014, forward strand.
CTCGCAGAGCCTCATTGCTGTGAGACGGGGCCGCGTTGAGGGTTTCGTTGGAAGCCAACCAAAGCTTTACGCTCGCTGTGGGCCGGCGAGTCCCGCTGGGTCTCGTCTGAACAGCGTTGGCAGTGAAAACGCTTTGGGCTCGCACACACATAGCGCTGAATTATTTCAGGTGTTATGTTCCTGTTTTTTATCCAAGTTGTGCTTGCTGGCAGTGGACAGTGCAGATTATGTCTTTGATGGCTTGATGATTGGGGTTTAAACGATCCGACCGGGGGACGCGCTGAGGATCAGGGCCGATGCCCTGATTCCATGTTGTCGTGTTGGAGGAGAGAGAAGAGACGGGGCTGTTTATCAGTGTGTTCTAATGACTCGTCTCTGTTCTACACATGAAAGCTTTATGAGCTGTGTCGTGTTTATGAGAACAAACGAAGGAGAAGACCAGAGAGATCTACACCAGATGCACAACAAAGGACACGAGCGTAGAAACACTTTGAAGATTTAAGAACCACACAACTGTCTTCACATGAACAACTTAATGTCATCAAACTCCAGAATCGTCCCATAAAATAGTCTCACTTTACAAAAATCTGTTGCTTCAAAGAATGTCCTCACTTTTTAAAAGCTCTGTGCGTACACACCTTCCCTCTCTCTTCTGTACCAACACACCTTCCTTCACTCTCTTCTGTACGTACACACCTTCCTTCACTCTCTTCTGTACGTACACACCTTCCCTCACTCTTCTGTACCTACACACCTTCCCTCACTCTTCTGTACGTACACGCCTTCCCTCACTCTTCTGTACCTACACACCTTCCCTCACTCTTCTGTACGTACACACCTTCCTTCACTCTCTTCTGTACGTACACACCTTCCCTCACTCTCTTCTGTACCTACACACCTTCCCTCACTCTTCTGTACGTACACACCTTCCCTCACTCTTCTGTATGTACACACCTTCCTTCACTCTCTTCTGTACGTACACACCTTCCCTCACTCTCTTCTGTACCTACACACCTTCCCTCACTCTTCTGTACGTACACACCTTCCCTCACTCTTCTGTATGTACACACCTTCCTTCACTCTCTTCTGTACGTACACACCTTCCCTCACTCTCTTCTGTACGTACACACCTTCCTTCACTCTCTTCTGTACGTACACACCTTCCCTCACTCTTCTGTATGTACACACCTTCCCTCACTCTTCTGTACGTACACACCTTCCCTCACTCTTCTGTACCTACACACCTTCCTTAACTCTTCTGTACCTACACACCTTCCTTAACTCTTCTGTACGTACACACCTTCCCTCACTCTTCTGTATGTACACACCTTCCCTCACTCTTCTGTACGTACACACCTTCCCTCACTCTTCTGTACCTACACACCTTCCTTAACTCTTCTGTACCTACACACCTTCCTTCACTCTTCTGTACGTACACACCTTCCCTCTCTCTTCTGTACGTACACACCTTCCTTCACTCTTCTGTGCGTACACACCTTCCTTCACTCTTCTGTACCTACACACCTTCCCTCACTCTTCTGTACCTACACACCTTCCTTAACTCTTCTGTACCTACACACCTTCCCTCACTCTCTTCTGTACCTACACACCTTCCCTCACTCTTCTGTACCTACACACCTTCCCTCACTCTTCTGTACCTACACACCTTCCCTCACTCTTCTGTGCGTACACACCTTCCTTAACTCTTCTGTTATTATTATTATTTTATTATTATTTTTTTTTTTTTTTTTTTTTTTTTCTGTGTGTATATAATTTATTGACCCTAGGGTCACATTATGTTTTTTATGCTTTTAAATGTCTTCTCTGTTTAAGCACTTTGTGATATTTACTATCTGTGAAAAGCGCTATATAAATAAAATTCATTCATTCATTCATTCATTCATTCATTCATTCATTCTGTACGTACACACCTTCCTTCACTCTTCTGTACGTACACACCTTCCTTCACTCTTCTGTGCGTACACACCTTCCCTCACTCTTCTGTACGTACACACCTTCCTTCACTCTTCTGTGCGTACACACCTTCCTTCACTCTTCTGTGCGTACACACCTTCCCTCACTCTTCTGTACGTACACACCTTCTCTCTGCAAAAGTCCCGACTCTGGACGAGTACAATCTTTGCAAATAGGCAAGGCAAGTTTATTTGTATAGCACATTTCAACAACAAGGTAATTCAAAGTGCTTCACATAAAACCATTAAAAGCATCAAAACATAAGGCAAAAGAAAAGGAGATTTAAAAACAATTAAGAACATTCATTAAAACATTAAAAAACAGTGTAAGAAATGAACTGCAGTAGTAAAATGCAGAAATGCAGGAAATTGATTAATATATTAATTGAATGTGGTTCAATTAAAGGCAGCAGCAAACAGAAAGGTCTTCAATCTTGATTTAAATGAGCTGAGGGTAGAAATAGAAGTACAACAAAGACAGCACATACCTTGTGGTACTTCTGGTGGTACGTTCTATGTCTTTGGCACAATGCTTTACATTTTGCAGTACTTTATACTTCTACATTTTACAAGTATTTTGTGGTACTTCATGGTTTATTGTAGGTTGTTGTGGTGAACGTCTGTGGTACCTAAATTACAGCAGCTTGCTGTACGTTCTGTAGTAATACCACTGTCTGCTGCAATACTTATGTACTAATACCACTACTTACTGCAGTACGTACTGTAGTAATACCACTGTCGGCTGCAATACTTGTGTACTAATATGACCACTTGCTGCAGTACTTACTGTGGTAATACAGAGTGCTCCGAGTGTTTCTTTCATACTGGATGTATTTCAGCAGACTCAACTGAGACTTTCAACTGATGAAGTGAACTTATCATTAAATTATAACTTAAAGTTTCATAGCTGACTCATAAGATCGCTGCAAAAAGTTGTCAAATGAATTCTGACTCTTTGCAAACATAAAATACTTCAGACGGCAGTGAAAGTAAAAGTGTTTAGAATAACGACGGATCCACTTTTCCTCTATTGACATAAAGAAAGCAAAGCTCTGGGGTTTCAATGTTTCACTCGGGATAAAGTGGAATGAAGTTCAGAATATTGAGTAGAAATAAAGTTTTACCTCATAAGTTTTTAGAGATAGTATCTGAGGGAAATATAAAAGAAGACGAGCATTCAAGTGAATGAAAGATTTCCTGGAGGAGACACTAGACTGTACATATTTATACGTATATATATATATAAATATATAAACACATCACAATACGATGAAACTTTATTGTGAATTACGTTTTCAGGGAAAGGTGTTTAGTTGTGGATTAGGTTTGCGTGAATAATCCAGAGGAGGTCGGGTCTAAAAACACGTTTTCTTTCAACAATCGCCAAAACTAAACCGTTCATCACAGACAGAAGCTGTAGAAACTCATAATCATCAGAAATATCAAGCAAAACAAAGCCTAAACTTATGACATTTATCAAAAACATTTTATTCAACATGTCTCATTTAAAATCTCTCCTCAAATAAAGCGTTTAAATAAAGTTTTTAGTTGTTAATGTGTAGGTTTCTGACTTTAACAGAGTCAGCAGATAAAAGATGCAGAATAACAAGAAACTACCACAACAATGAAAAACCTTTCACACACACACACACTCACACACACTCTCACCTACACCCACATTCACACACACACACACACACACACACCACACCCACACGTGATTTGTTACACTTTCGGGACGTGAAGCTGGTTTTATGATCTGCAGCCTTGTTGCACTGGTTTCAGCTGGTTCCTCCCACACAGAGATGAACCTGTTAAACTCCACCAGGCCACCAGAGAGCTGTTCTGAGAGGCTGTAGCTCCACGATGTGAGGAACCCTGTGACAGGAAGGGTTCCTCCGCACAATGCTGACTGAGTGAGGCCGATACTCTCTAATGAGGCTCCTCCGTCGGCTCTCATCTCGTAAATGAGGGTAAAAAAAGGAACTTTTTATTCTCCAGACGTTTCTCTCTTTCTGGAGCGCAGCTCGTCAAGCTGTTCGCCACTTATTTTGACCACTCCGGGGACCCGTAGTCACCGTGACACAGAGTCTGAACGCCTTGTTTATTTCTGGAGCTCATATTTTAGGAGCTAAATATGCTGGTTCTCTTTCTGTGCATTACATTTTCCATCTCTCAGGGACGATGATAATCCCCAAGATCCCAGCAGCACTTTCACTATTTCACTGACAATTTAGAGGAGGAAGTTCAGCTGTGATTGGCTCTCTACCAACACTGCAGACTGCTCACACATTTATGTGATGAGACGGTTTTACAATGAAGACATTTTACACCACGTTTACAGTCAGTTAGTGTTTTTAAAACACATTTATTGGTATTTCTAGTATTCCTTATATACAAAAAAACGAGGGATTAAAGGTTGTAAGAATGTATAATTATGGCTGAAACTAGAGATGTAACAGACCGTTATTGATCCGTACTGACCCCTCACAGTGTAACGTTAACCCTCACAGTGTAAATAAAGTTTTAATGTTAACCCTCAGTGTAAATAAAGTTTTAACGTTAACCCTCCGTGGAAATAAAGGTCTAACGTTAACCCTCACAGTGTAAATAACGTTTAACGTTAACCCACAGTGTAAGTAAAGGTTTAACGTTTACCCTCACAGTGTAAATAAAGCTTTAACGTTAACCCTCACAGTGTAAGTAAAGGTTTAACGTTAACCATCACAGTGTAAATAAAGCTTTAACGTTAACCCACAGTGTAAATAAAGTTTTAACGTTAACCCTCACAGTGTAAGTAAAGGTTTAACGTTAACCCTCACAGTGTAAATAAAGTTTTAACGTTAAACCTCAGCGTAAATAAAGGTTTAACGTTAACCCTCACAGTGTAAATAAAGTTTAACGTTAACCCTCACAGTGTAAGTAAAGGTTTAACGTTAACCCTCACAGTGTAAATAAAGCTTTAACGTTAACCCTCACAGTGTAAATAAAGTTTAACGTTAACCCTCACAGTGTAAATAAAGCTTTAACGTTAACCCACAGTGTAAATAAAGTTTTAACGTTAAACCTCAGTGTAAATAAAGGTTTAACGTTAACCCTCACAGTGTAAATAAAGTTTAACGTTAACCCTCACAGTGTAAGTAAAGGTTTAACGTTAACCCTCACAGTGTAAATAAAGCTTTAACGTTAACCCTCACAGTGTAAATAAAGTTTAACGTTAACCCTCACAGTGTAAGTAAAGGTTTAACGTTAACCCTCACAGTGTAAATAAAGCTTTAACGTTAACCCTCACAGTGTAAATAAAGTTTAACGTTAACCCTCACAGTGTAAGTAAAGGTTTAACGTTAACCCTCACAGTGTAAGTAAAGGTTTAACGTTAACCATCACAGTGTAAATAAAGCTTTAACGTTAACCCTCACAGTGTAAATAAAGTTTAACGTTAACCCTCACAGTGTAAGTAAAGGTTTAACGTTAACCCTCACAGTGTAAGTAAAGGTTTAACGTTAACCCTCACAGTGTAAATAAAGGTTTAACGTTAACCCTCACAGTGTAAGTAAAGGTTTAACGTTAACCCTCACAGTGTAAGTAAAGGTTTAACGTTAACCCTCACAGTGTAAGTAAAGGTTTAACGTTAACCCTCACAGTGTAAGTAAAGTTTAACGTAAACCCTCACAGTATTGATCATCAGTGATCTGCAGTTAATCACGGATCTCTACAAGTTATATTTGCTTCTTTTGTATTTTGTGCCGATCCGTGACTTTTATGATTCTTTTACTCTGAATCCTAAAGTGAGGCAAAGCTGTCTATTCTTTTGCTGCATCATTAGTCTGTTTGTTAGAACTGAAAGCTCCGGTAAATTCATTCTACTTGTTGAATAAACCTATAATTATAACCTCATACTAGCTAAGCTAAGCTAAGCTAAGCTAAGCTAATCTAAGCTACACGACCAGGAGGAGAGCATCCTCAGTCTTCCTTCAGAAGAGATTCCTGCGTGGACAAACAGTCACACTGAGCCTTTATGAATCAAAAGGATTCATAGATGCACAAACATCTCCTGAATGAACTCTGCATCACGTCACTACATTGTGTTGCTGTGCAGTAACACCATGATGGTCACACGGTCATTGCTGCTGGAGTCAAAACAGTGAAATGAATCCCTTCAATGGACGCTGTCCTCGGCGTAGTTATTTGTGTTTCTTCTACGAGGAGCGAGGGTCAGCCTCCTCATTTAACAGCTGAACATTAGTCACGAGGCTATAAGTGGCCTCTCTTTGTACACAAGTGCTGCTCGGAGGAGAAGAAGAAAGATCGATCCTTCCTCTGGTGTCATGTTTTATTCCTGCTGACAGATAAACTATTCACACAACGTGCTCAACAGCTGTCACACACACACACACACACACACACACACACACACACACACACACACACACACACACACACACACAGGTCACTTCAGAGGAGCTCGTCAACAGTTAGCTCCATCAATCCCATTCAAAGCAGTTGACTGAGCAGAAGACCAACATGTTTCACAGCGACGTCGTTAGAGAGCGTTGACCTCTCTGTTAAATACTTCACTGCAACGTCCTCCTGGATCACTGATCCTGTGACACACTGATAGTGACGGTCGAGTAATCTGTGAATCTAAGCTGCAGGAAAAAAAAAAACATGGCCGCCGCGTAAAAAATAAAAAGAATCAGCAGCAGCGCCTCTTAAATCTGTCGCTCGGCTTTACAGTCTCATGACTTTTACAGCCGCACTGATGATGGAGAGACGGGAGACGGAGATTGGCTTTACGATTGGCTGCAGCTGCACTACACACACACGCACACACACACACACACACACACACACACACACACACACACACACACACTTCCTCCAACAGCTATCCTCACGCCATCAGAGGTTGATAAAGAAAAAGAAAATGGAGATTCCAGTCAGACGGTTGAACATGAACACTTCACGGAAACTGCAGATTCACGACTACACGCACACACACACACACACACACACACACACACACACACACACGGGAAGTACTTGAACCACATAATAACACAACATCAGATAAATGTGCACACACTCAAGCAGCCACATACATAAAGAGTAGTGATTACTTATGCAGAGGCTCAACCTCGCCTGCGGTAGTGACCACACACACACACACACACACTCTCTCTGATTGTTACATCATGTCATCAGATCAGAAAACACACAACAGCTGAATGTAACCTCCAATGGTGCAGAAACGTAACTGTCCTCGTCTGCAGCACCAGAGTCTGTGCAGACTTCACAAGCAGGTACATTTAATCATGAGCTCAATCATGAACAGCTGTGTGCCTCCAGCCTTTTAATGGAGATAAAACAGGGAAACACCTCTCAAACAAATCATCAAAACTCCCATAACCGTAGCTCCTATTGCTCCGATATTAATAAATGAGAGGAAGGATGAGTTGAAGAACAGATCCTTCAAAAATTGTGTCTGTAGTGTACAAAATGTGGCTTAACTGGCGATCTAGAAATGGGGTACCGTGTTCTGTGGAAGATGTTTTTGAAGTTGGTTTTCCTCTCAATTAACGGTTTCTGTGCCAAATGTGTAAATCTCTACGACAAGGACAATATTAGCTACTTTTAAATCCAGAAATTATGCATGAAGAGTGAAGATTGTGGACACAGTGGCAAAACACAAATGTTTTTTTCACAAGAATCTCAAGCTGCTCTTCACTCTAGCGGTGACATCACGCACTCTAAGCTGCGCAATACACACCCATTATAAAGTCAGAATCATAAAAGTCATAAAAGTTAAATTGCTACAGTTCAAAAAGTTTTTAAACACGTTTTAATTTTGCACTTTCTGTGTGTATGTAAATTGTTGGCCCTTAAATGGTCACATTGTGTTTTTTATATGCCCTGTTAAGCACTTTGTGACATATGTCTGTAAAAAGCGCTTCATAAATGAATAAATCTTACCTCCTTACTTATAAGCAGAGCATCAAAAACAATCTGAGCAACCAGGTTAGTAAATCACAACAACACTGAACACCATTTAAACGTTAGCTTGCAGCAGGAATGTCATTCACATGTCATGTCTCATGTATTTACTGCTGTCAGCCGATCCCAGGGGAAGAGCTCTCTCACCTTTAGGAGACTATGAAGGCCCCACCAGAGACGAGCAACACTGGACTTTGGTTGGAATGTACAGAATACAAACCAGTTTTATTTAGTCAACATTATCAGCACATATGATTACATTTTGATAAATGATAGAAAAACACACATCAAAGCTCATCATCATTGAACTGTTGCTAAACAATATGGGATTACATGTAACGAGTATATTGATATCTGACAATAAAACACTCTTAGCTCGATTATGAAAATAGATCGTAACTCATCATAGACCAGTGGTTCTCAAACTTTTTCTGTCGCGCCCCACTTTAGAGGAAGAAAAATGTTCATGCCCCACCGCCCCAACAAAATTGTAACAAACATGGTCCATGTTGAACTTTTATTGAAATAACATTTTGTGACTCCTCTGTCTGTGCTTTTTCAAATAATAGAATAAAGAACATTGCAATCACTTTTAAGTAAACCAGATTGCTCCATCAGACAAAAACAAATAAAATGTGCAATCACTTTGTTAGAACAATGCAAATAAAGTTATATCTGTGCAAAAAAAGAACTACAATTTGGCAAAAAGCCTCCTGTGTAACAGTGTGTAAATTAGCATTTCGCTTCAGACACTTAACACGGTGCATCTGGGCTTTGTGCATAAATGTATGTTACAATTCTAATGCTACTGTGACGTCCATATCAAATAAAATAAACATAACATTATCATGAGATGCTAAGTCATTATTTTGAGATAGAATCTCATAATCACTTACAGGATCTGTATTTTTCCTCACAGTGGCGGAAACGGGCTTCCATACATTTCGCCATGTATTCATTAATTACTTAAAGAACAAAATGTCCCCCTGCGCCCCACCTGTAATACCACCGCGCCCCACTGGAGGGGCGCGCCCCACAGTTTGAGAACCACTGTCATAGACAATGGCAAGTTAAAGAGGATATAGCTTATGCATCAAAAGGTAAGCAACACCTGAAGATAGGACTTCCTGTTTGGCTATAGGTCACAGGGTTCATGTTTCATATATAGTTAGGTGTGAAAACCACCACACGCCCAGAAGCTTCCATTGTGTAACCCTAACCCTTATGTCCCAACATAATCAACTGAATAAATCCATTAAAACAAGTTATGCAAGTGTTGACGTGAGCTTTGAAAGTACATGTCAACACATTTGTCTTGACAAAGCAACAACGATCAGGAATACGAATAGGATCTAACAAGTCATTGTCATTGCTGCTACTGAACTGGACGCAGGTAGACATAGTTGTTTGCATAATGAATGTGGAAGCAAGGGTACACAGGCTCAGTGAATGTGGTGTGAAAGGTGTAGAGGTGGCTCAGTGTGTCAGAGGAGACTTTGTAGAAGGACAGAGTGCCAGCAGGCCAGTCCAGATACACCCCAAGTGTTGGGCAGCCATCAGAGGGGAAATCAGTTTCCTTCACCTTACCATTATGATAGGCCTCCAGTTTGTGTTTTCCACTTTTTGAATTTTGGCCAAAAGCCCACGACATGGTACTATATCCAAGACGGGATGTTGAACCCTTTCTGTCAATTATCTTGTATGCAACAGCTGCATACATATATTTCTTAGTAGTAGAATCTTGATTCCACTCTACCTCCCAGTAATGGCGCCCAGATAACCCCTCTTTGCACAACACCTGATTATATGTATCAAACCTCTCTGGGTGATCAGGATATCTCTAAAGTTCTGATGTATATGTTGCTTTCTTGTTTCCAGCAGACAGAATGATGTTGTTATCTGCAGTGTTTGGGTCCAGGGTGAGATCACAGGCAGATGCCTGTGATGGAGAGACCAACACAAACTCATTAATTCTGATGGTCAAACAGGTTTCTGGAGGACATTGATTAGTACAGAGTATTTTTGACTCAAAAGCATGAATAAACTTACACCAGATCAGATATCTTTTGTCTGTGATCTCTTCAGGAGTAAGCTCAGGTTTTGAAAAGTCTTCACTGACCAGAATGCCCTCCTTGTAATGGTAGATGGTTGCTCCTTTGTATTTCTCATTTGGAATGCCTGTGATTAGGAACCTGAACCGCTTGTTGTTCTTCTGTGCTCTGGCAAGGTCACGGAAAGCTTTGGCTTTTTTTCTCATTGTGGTAAAAACTTCATCTGAGGAGAACCACTGGTCTTCATTAGTGCTCCTTATGTTAGTGGAGTCCAAGTAGGTGGCCATCACATCAAGGTCGGTATCACCCCTTATCATGGAGGTGAAAACAAAGCACAGAGCATGATCTACAGCTCCATCAAGAACCTCTCTGTCCAGCTCGGACTGATTTCGGACGATCTTTGTTCCCTCCATGATATCTACACAGGATCTGATGACGTTGATTTCTCTCTCTTTGTCATCCAGCCACTTGCTTAGTTTCTCTTGACTGAATGGTGACTTCTCTCTGCCGTCAAAGGTTTCTTTCAATGAGCTCTCATCTTCTTTACCTCCACGGATGGAGGGGAGTTTCTTCGCCATGGTCTGCTGGAGGTCAGATGCATAGCGGTCACACAATTTCTGGAAAGTTTTGAACTCTTCATGAATACATGGAAAGTTCTCTAACACTTCATCTTCCAGAGAATCGTTGCATCTCATTCGTATTTCCCTCAAATCTTCAAGAGCATCCTGCATCTTCCCCACCAGTCCAACGCTGATCTCACTCGTCAGCTCAGCAGCTTCAGGAGATAAATATTTCAGTGGCATCAACCAGACCTTCATTGGGACAGCATTCTCTCCTTTTTCTCCCAGTAGCTGTGGAAGTTGTCCACAGGTCTTCACTGCCTCTTCAAATGTTACAGGGATGCGTTCAAGGATGAAGTCTCCAAAGAATTTGCAGGAGCATTTATTAGTCAGGGCTTTTTCTTCCTTAGTCAGCTTGGTGCTAGCTTGCGCCTCAAGACTAAATGAGGGGATCTTTTTTATCACAGCTCTCATGCTGCCCTGGATGTTTTGAACGCTGCTGGCGTCTAACTTCTCACTGTCAAACACAAAGAAAGAGTTTGCCCCATAAAGGATGCGCGTGACTACATGTGTTGCCGAGGTGTTCTTCAGAACTTCCATTCGGTGGGCGTCTAAGGTCAGCAGGTCAATCATTGACAACTCTTTGAAGTGGGTGGTAGATTTGTACTCACACGTCACTCTGCTCTGATTCTTGAATTTCTTCTGATCATTCAGATACTTGGCAGATCCTTCAACCTGGATCAGTCCACAGAGGAAACTGGCCTTCAGAGAAGCGTCAACATCCAGCAGAAAGGACTTGGATTCAATGGTGTCAGAGTCAGTCATTTCAAAACTATTGTAGGGTTGAAGACGTTCAGTTATCTTCTCCTGTAGAGTTGTATCATCCCACAATGTCAAACCTTTAGAAATTGGAAAACATAAAGTAGGAGGATCATTTCATGAAATTTAATTTATTTAATCAATTTCAAAAACTTGAAAGATAGGAGAAGAATAAGCGACTACGCATGGTTAAGAGGCAGAGGGGAAAAGGAGGAGGAAGTCCAATATTAGTTTGTTTTTTTCTCAAAAAGTCTTAAAAACTGTCACAGCTCTGCCACTACTATCCAGTTCTATTTCATCCTTACTGACCACCAGAGGCAGTGCTTCACACTGGATATCTTCTGTCTCGCGCATGCGCAGGTCGAATATTTATATCAACAATGTCACCTGTGACCTCGGATGACCCTCGTCGTCTATAAGTTCAGGTGTCATCCTGAGTTCAGTCCTTTTTCATCTTCTCGCTACGCAGGTTAGCTACCATGGTAGCATAAACAAAGATGTGTCTACGATCAACACATATTAGAGTGTGTTCGCCGTTCGGACCATCGAGCCCCGGACTGGTGGACGCCCCTATCATCGGTCATCACCAGTCTGATAAGGGCCACTTAAGTCGTGAAGACAGCAATCGGTGAGATCAATTAACATTGTTTTCTATAACCGTTGTTCGTTTTCCACGGTTGGCAGGGCGCTTCCGCTCTAGCTAATCGAGTGGCGTGCTAACGAGAGCGTAGAATATACGCTGTCGGCCCGCCCTTCACAGTGAGCAGAGTGTCCTGCTCAGGCTAACTTGGTGAGATGCAAGTTCGGCTAGATAGACATTAGCATTATGTCCACTGGTTTTGTAACATTACGGCTATCACAGTTAGCAGAGTGTTCCCGCTCAGGCAAACTTGGTGAGAGACTAGCTCGACTAGATCGACATTGGCATTGTGTCCATTGAGATTTCATTTTTACACCTGACATATTTCACAGTTAGCAGTGTCCTCACTCAGGTTAACTTAGTGATATGCCAGCTAGACAAAGCTGATACTGGGGCTGTGTCCATCGACTTTGTAACCTTACGGCTGTCGCAGTTAACAGAGCGTCCCCGCTCAGGCTAACTCAGTGGGAAGCTAGCTAGACAAAGCTGATACTGGGGCTGTCTCCATCGACTTTGTAGCATTACAACTATCACTGTTAGCAGAGTGTTCTCGCTCAGGCTAACTCGGTGAATGCTAGTTATACTAAATCAACATTGATGTTGTGTCCATTGACTGTCGTTCCCTTGGGTTTGCAGATGGCTGAACAGCCTTCACTTGGATGCCAAGTGGCACAGATACAGGGCAATAATAGTATCAAAACAGTGCCTACTCACTCTATCCCCATGGAGGGAGAGTGCATATCTGGCAAACAGTGTCCCCATGGGCTCGGTTCCATTCCGCCGGGAGATTGTCACAACAGATACCTGCCTCTCAAGGCGGGGTGCAGTGTGACAGAACAGGACTGCTTGGGGGCAGTTGTCTGCTCAAAGACCGCAGGGTCAGTAAGGATGAAATAGAACGAAAGATACGAATCAAGTTACAATTCAACTGTCTTCTTTATCACAGGATAATGTATCAGCTACTAATACAGCATGCTTCCCTAAAATGTATGACTAAGGAATGTTCACAACTACGTTATGGAATTAAAAAGCATTTGCTTTTTATTTTAATGGTGTGTATGGATGTTAAAAAGGTGCGGACTGATTAGTGAAATGATTTCAAAGTCCCTTTAATCAAAGCTGTGAAAGTCAAATATGTAGAGAAATATTTTAGTAATAATGTAATCTCAGACTTACCTGGGATCAGAACATGTTTCCGAGCATCATAGAGCGTTCCTAGGGTGAAAGGTCGACCCAGGGCAGCAACGTTGTTCAGATCTGAGGCCATTTCTCCAACCTGATGAGAGCAGTGAGCACACAGCCTTCAGTACTTTATTTACACTGTTAAGTACATTGAGTGTTGAGTTTAACCCTGGGAGTAAACTCTACTCCTTCACTCAACAAAAAGACGGATAGTTAGACACAGACTGGAGTTCAGTTAAACTCTCAATGTGCATCTGTTTCTGTCTCTGTGCACCCAGTCCTCACCTGGTGAAGTTGAGTAGATCAGATCAGGTGTGTGAGAGTCTTCTTGACGTCCAGCTGGAGCTTCAGTGTGATGATCTGTGATGTTCTCAGATGACTTATATCCTGTCAGTCTCTACTGCTGACTCCTCCCATGACACGCCTCCAGACTTGACCACCCCCAGGGTGAGCCTGGCTCCACCCACTGCAGCATTTTGAATCCTGCTCTTTGACAGGACCTCTTTAAAGTAAAGACAGACTGACAGATGAACACTTTGTTCTGTAGGGAACAGAGAAATAATGAGACAGGAAACAGAAACAAAGAAAAGTGAAATATGTGCAATTCCAGGTCAGCATGACACTTTGTCAACTTGTTCTCAAGGCTGAAATGAAATGAAACATGTGGACTCTGTCCGTGTTTGTTCCAACATGTGAATCAAGTATGTGTTCAACAGAAAGTCCCTGTTCATGAGACTTGATTGTCATGGAGGTGTGTCTTCACTTCTGTGGGAAAACTTCTTCTACTCTGTAGAAAAGGTAACAACTGCATCTTAAGGTCATAAGTAGTGGATTTAGTAATAATAATAGTACATTTAAATAAATTGCAATAAACACAGTACATTGTACACCGCTGTAGTTTGAGTATTTTTTAAACCAACAAACCCCCCCCCCCACACACACACGCACACACAAGCACACTGACTTCAACACACACTTTCTGTAGAATACTTATCGCATATAGCCACTAAAGCTTCCTGTGTTGATGATGACACAGTGTCTTCCCCCATTAAAATGTCTGATTAATGCACGCTCTGCAGCAAACAAGGCTCACATGTTAAATGACTTGTTCACAAGTCATAATCTGGCTTTTTTATTTCTGACTGAGACCTGGCAACGGAATATGGAATGCATCCATTTCAATGAACTCCGCCCTGTGGACTGTTCGTATGTTGGGGCCCCGTGTTTGACCGGCTGCGGTGGAGGTCTCGCCACCAGTGGTGGGGGTCTCGCCACCAGTGGTGGAGGTCTTGCCGCGGTGGAGGTCTCGCCACCAGTGGTGGAGGTCTCGCCACCAGTGGTGGAGGTCTCGCCGCAGTGGAGGTCTTGCCATGGTCTGGAAGAATCAGTTTTTCTGCCAATTGGGGAGCACAGAACATTCTACTCCTTTTGAACTACAGCTGAATAAAGTGGGCCGGTTAAAGCCGTTTTAATTTACCGACCTCCGGGTCCTGCAGGTCTGTTCTTATCAGAGTTCACAGACTTTCTGACCTAAAGCCAGACAAAGTGCTTCTAGTTGGTGATCTTAATCTGCATATCAATGATGCCACAGACTGATGTGCCACTGAGTTTCTTAATATTACTGAATCTTTTAATTTCACGCAACATGTCTCTGGTGCCGCTCACAGCGGTGGTCACAGCTTGGACCTTGTGTTCTCTCTGGGTCTTGATGTTGATCATACCCGTTAAGAGGACCGATTGATCAGTGACCAGAAATGTATTTTCTTTGATCTTTGTCAATGCTGACCCCTTGTGTCTGAAACGAACATTCCACTCCCGCATTATTACTCAGTCAGTGGTGGGCCGTCACGGCCTGCAAGGCCTTTTCTGCTGGCCTAGAATCAGTTATATCTATTTTATAATTTAATATTTATTCTTAAATACATTACATGTATTATAATTTCTAAAAATATTTTTCCCATTATCTTATTTTCTCATTGCACAGCTCCTGTCTTCCTCAGTTGCTCTGCTTCCAGTGCAGCTTGTTTTAAGTAGAGCTTTTATCCAATCAGATCTCACCTCTGTGTCTCTAGGTAGAACAGAGGCCTGCACTCTACCTGCATTAGTAGGTCCAATGATGGATTTGATTGATGTGCGACAAGCAGGTTAGAGGAAGTGTTCAAAATGTCTGACGGTCAGGCGAAGGATGTTGAAACGCCGTCAGTAAAAATAAACTAAAATGAATCCTAAAGGAGTTCTACACGGACGTGTACAGCAAAACAGGATGCAAACCAGCCCAAAAACAAAAGTGCATTAATGACCTCAAATGTAAATTCAGTGGATGCTGAGCTTTCTACGGTCATCAAGTGTTACCAAGACGCAAATGACATGCATGAGTCTTTTGTGAGCCTTTACCTCAAGATGAAGTTACAAGGCAAAATCAGTACTTCAAAGAAAAAATGACAATGTTCTGTGACTTCAGTGAAAAGGTGAAAGCTGGCTGTGTGAAGTGGGTCAGTGTGTGAAGTGGGTCACCCATATGTGCAGCCAAATAAACTCTCCACCACCAAACTGTTGCAGATGAGGTAAACCCTGAAGATAGTGCTTCTAACGTGTCCAGATGAACTCTGTGAAGACACATTCACAGCCATCACGGATTCCATCAACATCATCTGCACGCATTAGAGCTCTGATGGAGCGAGTTGCTGCTCTAAAAAGGAAACATCTAATAGAAGCTCAAGAGGAAACGTTGGAGAGAGAAAAGGAAACGGAGAGAGAAAAGGAAACATTGGCGAGAGAAAAGGAAACGTAGGAGAGAGAAAAGGAAATGTAGGAGAGAGAAAAGGAAACGTTGGAGAGAGAAAAGGAAACGTAGGAGAGAGAGAATAGGAAACAGGAGAGAGAAAAGGAAACGGAGAGAGAAAAGGAAACGGAGAGAGAAAAGGAAACGTTGGCGAGAGAAAAGGAAACGTAGGAGAGAGAAAAGGAAACGGAGAGAGAAAAGGAAACATTGGCGAGAGAAAAGGAAACGTAGGAGAGAGAAAAGGAAATGTAGGAGAGAGAAAAGGAAACGTTGGAGAGAGAAAAGGAAACGTAGGAGAGAGAGAATAGGAAACAGGAGAGAGAAAAGGAAACGGAGAGAGAAAAGGAAACGTTGGCGAGAGAAAAGGAAACGTAGGAGAGAGAAAAGGAAACGTAGGAGAGAGAAAAGGAAATGTAGGAGAGAGAAAAGGAAATGTTGGAGAGAGAAAAGGAAACGTAGGAGAGAGAATAGGAAACAGGAGAGAAAAGGAAACGTTGGAGAGAAAAGGAAACGGAGAGAGAAAAGGAAACGGGAGAGAAAAGGAAACGTTGGCGAGAGAAAAGGAAACGGGAGAGAAAAGGAAACGTTGGCGAGAGAAAAGGAAACGTAGGAGAGAGAAAAGGAAACGTAGGAGAGAGAAAAGGAAATGTAGGAGAGAGAAAAGGAAACGTTGGAGAGAGAAAAGGAAACGTAGGAGAGAGAGAATAGGAAACAGGAGAGAGAAAAGGAAACGGAGAGAGAAAAGGAAACGTTGGCGAGAGAAAAGGAAACGTAGGAGAGAGAAAAGGAAACGTAGGAGAGAGAAAAGGAAATGTTGGAGAGAGAAAAGGAAACGTAGGAGAGAGAATAGGAAACAGGAGAGAGAAAAGGAAACATTGGAGAGAGAAGGAAACGTTGGAGAGAAAAGGAAACGTAGGAGAGAGAAAAGGAAACTGAGAGAAAAGGAAACGGGAGAGAAAAGGAAACGTTGGCGAGAGAAAAGGAAACGTAGGAGAGAGAAAAGGAAACGTAGGAGAGAGAAAAGGAAATGTAGGAGACAGAAAAGGAAACGGAGAGAGAAAAGGAAACGTAGGAGAGAGAATAGGAAACAGGAGAGAGAAAAGGAAACGTTGGCGAGAGAAAAGGAAATGGAGAGAGAAAAGGAAACATTGGCGAGAGAAAAGGAAACGTAGGAGAGAAAAGGAAACGTAGGAGAGAAAAGGAAACGAGAGAGAAAAGGAAACGGAGAGAGAAAAGGAAACAGGAGAGAGAAAAGGAAACAGGAGCGAGAAAAGGAAACGGAGAGAGAAAAGGAAACATTGGAGAGAGAAAAGGAAACGTAGGAGAGAGAAAAGGAAACGGAGAGAGAAAAGGAAACAGGAGAGAGAAAAGGAAACGGAGAGAGAAAAGGAAACAGAGAAAAGGAAACGTAGGAGAGAGAAAAGTAAACAGGAGAGAAAAGGAAACGGAGAGAGAAAAGGAAACGTAGGCGAGAGAAAAGGAAACAGGAGAGAGAAAAGGAAACGTTGGAGAGAAAAGGAAACGTTGGCGAGAGAAAAGGAAATGGAGAGAGAAAAGGAAACATTGGCGAGAGAAAAGGAAACGTAGGAGAGAAAAGGAAACGTAGGAGAGAAAAGGAAACGTTGGAGAGAAAAGGAAATGTAGGAGAGAGAAAGGGAAACAGGAGCGAGAAAAGGAAACGTAGGAGAGAGAAAAGGAAACGAGAGAGAAAAGGAAACGGAGAGAGAAAAGGAAACAGGAGAGAGAAAAGGAAACAGGAGCGAGAAAAGGAAACGGAGAGAGAAAAGGAAACAGGAGAGAGAAAAGGAAACGGAGAGAGAAAAGGAAACATTGGAGAGAGAAAAGGAAACGGAGAGAGAAAAGGAAACGTAGGAGAGAGAAAAGGAAACGTTGGAGAGAGAAAAGTAAACAGGAGAGAGAAAAGGAAACGTTGGAGAGAGAAAAGTAAACAGAGAAAAGGAAACGTAGGAGAGAGAAAAGTAAACAGGAGAGAAAAGGAAACGGAGAGAGAAAAGGAAACGTAGGCGAGAGAAAAGGAAACAGGAGAGAGAAAAGGAAACGTTGGAGAGAAAAGGAAACGTAGAGAGAAAAGGAAACGGAGAGAGAAAAGGAAACGGAGAGAAAA
Source organism: Lycodopsis pacificus (assembly GCA_028022725.1). Lineage (NCBI taxonomy): Eukaryota > Metazoa > Chordata > Actinopteri > Perciformes > Zoarcidae > Lycodopsis > Lycodopsis pacificus. The sequence continues at coordinate 20,227,140 of CM051708.1, forward strand.
TGAAACGGAGATAGAGAAAAGGCAGCGTAGGAGAGAGAACAGGAAACATAGGAGAGAGAAAAGGAAACACTGTACTGACTTTACCGAGACACTTCATACTGTCAGAACAAACTATTTTATTATTATTACTTTAGTCATGTTTTTATTCCTTCTGTATATTTTCTTCTTGTAAAATTATCATTTTTGAAATAACTTTGATTTCTAGCAGATTTCAGACCTTCATCACAGAATCAGACTCCACAAATTCACCGTTTATATTTTGTCTGTAATTATTTTTATTTCAGCGTTCAGCAGCATCAGAGAGGATCTCAGCCAATCACAGAAGAGGAGAATAAATACGAGCCAGTGAGCAGCAGAGAGCCGTATCGGCCAATCACAACGGGGCTACACGCGAGTCGTCACGGCTCCGGTCACTGAACTTCCTGCACCCGTGACGTCTCAACAGGAAGTGATGTCACGTTTCTGAGGCAGGCGATCATGAAATATGTTTAACAGATATGAGAATCTTAAACCCATCAGTTCACAGGTGTTACAGAGAAATGAGTCGACATTATTAAACATGAACCAATAAAACAAAACTGTCAGAAGTGTTTACAGACGGGGACGCCATGTTTGTAGTTTTCCTTGTTCTTTTGAACGATGGAAACATCTTGATGTTGTTGGTTTGATTTGAACTAAAACTTCATTTCAGGAAGTTCACCTGAGCTAAAACCTCATAGAAGTACAATTAGTTTTATATTTTAATGTCAGATTTCATGAACAAAAAACATAAAATAAAACTTAAGTCGAAACAAACTAGTTTTAGTCTTAAGAGCTGAACGAGGATTCACATCGTCTCCTTACGATTGTTTAAAGTGCATTTTTCAGACCGAGATGCTTTACAAGCTCACGTCAGAGTTAATAATAACAATAATAATAATAATAATTACAGTAAGTAAGATGTTGTACAGTTTAGCACATAAATAAGACAAAACACTGAGTTCTCCAGAGTTATTGCACAAATTAAATTTAGCAAATGGCAGGAAGTTTGTCAGCATAAAATACCTGTCCTTCAAGTTTTTCAAAATAAAAGCATCCCCCCCCAAAACACAGTATACAGGACACAGCAGAGTGGATATCCTGTAGAAAGATACCGCATAGATGAGAGTACATTATTCTGATTATTCCAGGGTTAGTTGTGGAGACAGAACATGAGAACGATATTAAATGTACAGCGATTGAAATATTGAGAACAAAGCATCTTATTGTGAAAACTCAGACCTGCAAATCCTCAAACACTGTCCCAAGTCTTTATTTACGCTCTATTGTCATTTAAGCTTCAGTCAGTGAGACTCACACTTCCTGTAGAGATCTAGTTTCACAATAAAAGCCTTCATGAGCTGTCCTCTTATTGAAAGACCTTTATTGTGAAAGATCTCCAGAAAGTGTTCATTGACAGGTGTTTAACAGTGATTTTGAGAAATGGGATTGATTAGTGAGTGAATGAATTTAACATGTGACACAAACAGGAAATATTTAAATATTTCATCTTTTTCTGAGACAAAACAGAAACTTCTTCAGTGTTCAGTGACCTTAAAGACTCACAAACCAGATCCTTTAAAATAAAAGAAACAAACAACAAGTGTCAACCATGAACAAAATATCTTTCAAACTGAAAACCAAACTTGAGACAGTCGTCTGGTTTTATTCTGAAAACTAAAATCACAAAAACAGATTTCAGAGAATCACACAGATGTGAGAAAATAAAAACAGCACTTTGTGTGACTTGGTCAAGTAATAAACAACAGGCGATGGGAAGAACAGCGTCGTATCAGTGGCTTTTCAAAATAAGAGAGAACGTCATTCCCCCTGAATGAAAGACGAACGGACACTGACAAGAACGAACACTGACAAGTCCAGATGACTGACAGAAACATTGAATTAAATCTCCAAACGTGGTTTAACTAATCCAGCCAACATCTTCTGTTCATCCTCATGCAGCTGAACCGATTGTCGTGGACAGAGTGCTCTTATTTTGAAAAGCAGGCATAGTGAGTCGAGATCTTTTATGATCGGTTGAGTCAACAGAGTCCAGGTTCAGTTTTCATGGTTGTGTTTGTGTCAATAACCAGCTGTGTTCTATCGTTTTATACACATTTCATATTTTAGAAACAAACATGAAGCGACAACGAGGCCAACGTGAAGAAAAATGATTTTCCTTTAAAAACAGAACATGGTGTGTGTGTGTTTACTGGGGATGAATTAGAAGTGCAGCTGACGCTCGGTTGTGAACGCACCCCGCTGGGTTTTGTGTCACTTACATGACTTAACTAATATCGACCCGCTGGAAGCTAAAAAACACGAGGAGGAGGAGGAGATTTTACACATATACGACATTTGTCCTCTGCAAAGAATGAAATAAACTAAATGTGAATGAGTTTAGAGAATAGTGACCACGATATGTTGACTTTTCTTTCATGAATTTTAAACGAGTGATTTGAGTGATTTGATATTGACGCCATGAAGAATAAAGGAATAAATACTCTCACCTGTCAATCATCCGTTTAGCAGCCAGAAATGAATGCAAATTATTTCATTAACTCATCAATAAATCATTTAAGTTTATAAATAGTTTAAATAAAAGCTCAGGTTAAAATTTAACATTTGTTTTTGGTTGGATCAACATTTAAAAACCCTAAAACACGAGTTCAACAGTTTCAGTTTGGATTCAAACGAGAGACTAAAGTGACCTAAAGGATCAACTCATCGTTCAAACTGTTCACATTTAATCAATAATATTCACGTTTGTTTTGTGATTTCTGACGGAAAAAAGACCAAAAACAGGAATTATTTCTAGAATTGTCTGAAGAACTTCAGCTGCGTGTGAACCTCACCGTGTTTCTCTGTTGCATATACTTTCCGTCTTGCTGGAGGGCACGCGGGCAGGTCGGTTTAGGCGACGCCTACATGATGTTGCATATTATTTATTGCATATTGTGTCAGAGTCTGACAGACGGTGGCTGATATGAAGAGGAGGAGAGTTAAACTCTTCCTCTGAGGGTCGATTCTGAAATACTGTGTTTGTTAAAGGTCTCCGTCGGCTTCAAACGAACACGTTTGTACGACGTGTTCCTGAACGCATCGCTCAGACCGGCGGTGAGGATGAAGATCTTTAAAATAAGTAAAACTTTCTGCATTTCAGCAACAAAATGTACTCAAAGTAACACCGGCAACTCGTTACCTAGTGCTGCTGGATCATGTTTTATTCATATGAAAGCATGTAAATGCATCAATAATAATACTATATTAAGTTCACTCTATGTGGAGTTAAGATTGTGAGTATATCAGATAAATGACTCTTAAATAGAAATACTTAAAGGTTCTACGAGCTACTTTCACTTTGTGTTGCTTCTGGCGGCCCCTGTGGACTAACGTGGTACTGCAGCAGACGTCACTTTAGTCCACTGGTTCTTCAGTAAGTGGACTTAGACTGGTGTGAACATACGAAGACCTTTGACCTCTTCTGTGAGCGTTCATCATCTCTGATAAACAGTTATTCAAAAGGCTTCAGAAGCGTTTCATAAGGAAGAGGACGCGTTGATGGACTCATGCAGAGCAAAGAGCAGAACAGATCCGCCACGGATCCAGAACAGGAATCAGAGATGGAAACTAGAAACCAAACCCGATGTCAGGCACAACATGAACACAAGAGGGCGACAACGAGACGACTCAAGAAGAACGTTTGACCTTACAGATGTTTGAGAGGAAAGTCCTGGTGTCCTGGGAGGAGGAAGAGTGGAGGAGGAGGGAAGGAGGAAGAGTGGAGGAGCAGGGAAGGAGGAAGAGTGGAGGAGCAGGGAAGGAGGAAGAGTGGAGGAGCAGGGAAGGAGGAAGAGTGGAGGAGCAGGGAAGGAGGAAGAGTGGAGGAGGAGCGATGTTCCACGAGTCTCACACGGTCGACTTAAGGTCAGACAGGAAGTCATTCAGACAGGAAGTCATTCAGACAGGAAGTCATTCAGACAGGAAGTCATTCAGACAGGAAGTCATTCAGACAGGAAGTCATTCAGACAGGAAGTCATTCAGACAGGAAGTCAGTCAGACAGGAAGTCAGTCAGAGAGGTAAATAAATACCAAGGAGCATCGTTTAAAAAGGTTTGCTGTATTTTACTGGTCCTGTAATCTCGTGTAAACTTAACGGATATATTTTGTACTAATTGGAGATAAAACAACATTTTGAGTTATTTTACTTCACAGATCGTTGAGAGAACGTCTCTTCAAACTCAAGGTAATGTATTCATTCCTGCAGTAATTATTTTAAAGTAGCGCTGGAGTCCTACGGAGGTTTCATGGAGGGAATAAAAACACATGAATAATTTGTGTTTCTATGAAGTGGATTCAATGTGCAGCTTCATCACAGTAAAGAACAGAAAGAGCTGATTCACTCCTGTTAGTTCCTCCATCACACCTCCGCAGCACGCCGTCTCCATCTATGACATCACGCAGGAAGTTACAGCGTCGTAGGAAATCATTGTGGGAGCTGCAGAATAAAGTGTGTAAACCTTTATTCTCAGCCACAGTGCTCAACATATTAACAATAAATAACTTAAGTGGATGTATTTCAACCTCAGAATCACAATTTAGGGAGACAGGAAGTCGATCGTCACCGATTCCTGCAGCTGATTGGACGTCGTCGTCGTCGCTGCGCGTTAGGAAGGCGGGCCGACGGCTCAGTGGCTCTTTGGTTTGGGGAGGCGGGACAAGCCGGAGGTGGGTTTGAGCTGGTTGCTCTCCGGGTCACGAGGCAGCGGGCCGGACGCCGGTCTGCACACCTGAGACGTGAAGAGGTGGAGTTTGGAGGGCTGGGGGGGCTGCAGGGATCTGTTGGAGGCTCTCCTCCTCTCCTTCCTCTCTCCTTCTTCCTCTTTCCTTGGTCCCTTTCCTCCCTCGGTCATGTGGTCTGCGGGGATCTGGGGTCGGGCGGGGGCGGAGCAGGGGGCGGCTGGAGGCGGGGCTTGGAGCGTCACTGGTTCCTGCTCGTCCTGGCTGGAGGGGTGAAATATCTGTGACTGGAAACAAGAGACAAGAAGGAGGAACGTGACCCAGAGACCAGTCTGCACTGAGGACAACGGAGACAGATCCTTCATCCAGGAGGACGTCTGCTTCACTGATGTTACGTGACTCCCGTACGTCAGTAACAGCACTTCTGCACTTATTTTAATCCAAACCAGCATCTTTTCCTAAACGCTTCAACACGAAGCAGTTGAGTTCTGACACAAACCACTTCTCTCTGATTCTCATGTTGATGTTTCTGAGCTGCAGCGCTGCGTTAGAACACAGAGCTCTGAAGCAAACCGCCGTCACAATCACTCGCTGCTGAGAGGAAGACGAGAAGAGGAAAACCAGTTATTCTTTCAGATGGCCGCTCATTTTCTCACTTTGATGTGTGTGTGTGTGTGTGTGTGTGTGTGTGTGTGTGTGTGTGTGTGTGTGTGTCAGTCCTCATAATTAAAAAGTTCCGCACACTGAGATGATGATATTTCAGTTCAACGAGTCGATCGGAACGTGTGATGAGAAACTAATATCTGACAATGTGCATGAGATCTGTGATAGTTTCACTTTCATCTTCTTAAATGTGTCAGTTACACATGAAAGTCACATGGGTTCAAGAAACGAGAGCAAAATCTGAATCATGAACCTCCAGCCGGCCTCAAACCCTCCAGCAGCTGGTTGAAGACGTCCTCACGCTTCACCGACTTCAATGTCCAAGCAAAATGTCATTCAAAAAGTTAGAATGTTGTTAAACGTCCTCACTTTACGGGGCGACCGTGGCTTACTGGGTAGAGAGGGTTGTCCGCCAACCGAAAGGTCACCGGTTTGATCCTCGGCTGCACCGTGTCCCTGAGCGAGACACTGAACCCCTGACTGCTCCCTACACACAGGGACGGGTCAGATGCAGAGAATCGTTTCCCCACTGTGGACTAATAAAGGAATGTTTCTTTCTTTATTTTTATAAAAACGTCCTGAATGAACACAGTCCTTTGTCTCTTCCCAGAATGTCCCCTCATCAAAGCGCCCCCCCTCACAGAGACAGTGATCCTGCAGCCGGCTCTGATCATCCCACTCAGCAGAGTCAGAGGAACAGTGAACTCCACCGTGTGCTCGTCTCAGCGTAACTAGTGTGAAGTCATAAGTCACCTGCTGTCCCGCTCTGGTTCTTTATCGCCTCGCTGCTGCACCACCTGCAGAAATCCACTGGTTTTACCGTCTTTCTCCGTTATTCACTCCTGAATATTACAACGTGATGATACGTTCATGAAACCCGAGGAGAACCAGCGACACCGACGGATCTCAGAGGCCAGACTCCCAGAATTAGAGTTTATTATTGATGATATGAAACGTTTCTTTACTGCACAAGAACTCCTGGAGGAGTCCGGTGACCCAGTTACACATGTAGGGAAACAAACACAACATCAGCATCTAGACAGAGACTCAAATCAACCATCTGAATATCGGCTGATTGATTTTCCGGCTCTATTTCTGACACATTTCTGAGCGTTTAGGACTCGCTGATGTTCGACAGACCACACAATCAATCCACTGATCAAAACTGATCAACTGATCAAACCCAGCTTCATCCTGTAAACGCTCCGGTGACATTCTATACATGCAGAGACATTCACTGCCGCTTGAGTCTCAACGCGACTCAGAAGATGAGAAAGCATCCAGCAGGAGGCGACTCCGAGTCAACTTCTGAGAACAAACGGCTCATTCTGTGGGCAACAGCGACCCCTGGAGGCGGCCGGCGGTACTGCAGCCCGACTGTCTGAGGCCCACATTCATAGATGATGCAGCAGCGAGAGGAGGAGGAGAAAGAAGAGGAGATGGAGGAAGAGGAAGAGGAAGAAGAAGAAGAGATGGAGGAAGAGGAAGAAGAAGAAGAGGAAGAGGAAGAGGAAGAGGAGGAGGAAGAAGAAGAAGAAGAAGAAGAAGAAGAAGAAGAAGAAGAAGAAGAAGAAGAAGAAGAAGAAGAAGAAGAAGAAGAAGAAGAAGAAGAAGAAGAAGAAGAAGAAGAAGAAGAAGAAGAAGAAGAAGAAGAAGAAGAAGAGGAGGAGGAGGAGGAGGAGGAGGAGGAGATGGAGGAAGAAGAGGAGGAGGAGAAAGAAAAGGAAGAAGAAGAAGAGGAGATGGAGGAAGAGGAGGAGGAAGAGGAAGAGGAAGAGGAGGAGGAAGAGGAAGAGGAAGAGGAAGAGGAAGAAGAAGAGGAGGAAGAGGAGGAGATGGAGGAAGAAGAGGAGGAGGAGGAGGAGGAGGAGGAGGAGGAGGAGGAGGAGGAGGAAGAAGAGGAGGAGATGGAGGAGGAAGAGGAGGAAGAGGAGGAGGAAGAGGAGGAGGAGGAGGAGGAGGAGGAGGAGGAGGAGGAGGAAGAAGAGGATGAGGATGAGGAGGAAGAAGAGGAAGAAAAGGAGGAGGAAGAGGAAGAGGAAGAGGAAGAGGAGGAGAAGATGGAGGAAGAGGAGGATGAGGAGAAGATGGAGGAAGAAGAGGATGAGGAGGAAGAAGAGGAAGAAAAGGAGGAGGAAGAGGAGATGGAGGAAGAAGAGGAAGAAGAGGAAGAAGAGGAGGAGGAGGAGGAGGAGGAGGAGGAGGAGGAGGAGGAGGAGGAGGAGGAGGAGGAGGAGGAGGAGGAGGAGGAGGAGATAAAAAGGTGGTACCGTACCGCGCTGTGTCACTGAAGTAAAGCACTAAGTTTTCCACTCCTGGACGAGAGCAGAGAGGAAGAGGAGGAGACAAGGAGACACAGAGGAAGGTTAGAGGAGACGACAAACATCAACATGACTTCTGTCCTCAGCGTGAGACGGACAGAGTGGACGTGATGAGGAGGTAAGAAAAAGGAAGCAAGGTAGGAAGCGTGCACACGGACGAGGAGAAGTGAACACACGTAGAGGAAGGAGGAAGGAGGAGTGAAGGGAGCAGAATAGACTATTTATTATTACAAACGTCTCTGATCTGGGTCCTTTAAATGTCAAAGCTGAAGTTATGAAATGAATATTATTCGTGTAATCTTCAGAGCAGGAATCGTTCTGATTGATCCGGATTCAACACGTTGAACTCAAACACGTGTTTATATTCGTGCTTTGTTCTTCACTCCGTCTTCCTCTGGACCTTCATTCATACTTCAAACAACTAAAGATACATTATTGTTATTATTATAAACGAGGAGGAGGAGGAGGAGGAGGAGGAGGAGGAGGAGGATGAGGATGAAGAACGGGGGGGGGGGGGGGGTACGACTCACTCTTTCTCGCGAGGTGGGGGGGGATGCTGGGCTTCGGCCTCAACCTGTAAGGACTGGAGCGCTGATACTGCCAGGGAGGAGAGAGGAAAGGAAGAGGAGGGAGGGTCTGAGGAGAGGAGACAAGGAGATAGAGAGGAGGAGACAAGGAGACAATGAGACAGAGATGAGGAGACAAGGAGATAGAGAGGAGGAGGAGACAAGGAGACAGAGAGAGATGAGGAGACAGAGAGAGATGAGGAGACAGAGAGAGATGAGGAGACAGAGAGAGATGAGGAGACAGAGAGAGATGAGGAGACAGAGAGAGATGAGGAGACAGAGAAGAGGAGACAGAGAGAGATGAGGAGACAGAGAAGAGGAGACAGAGAGAGATGAGGAGACAGAGAAGAGGAGACAGAGAGAGATGAGGAGACAGAGAAGAGGAGACAGAGAGAGATGAGGAGACAGAGAAGAGGAGACAGAGAGAGATGAGGAGACAGAGAAGAGGAGACAGAGAGAGATGAGGAGACAGAGAAGAGGAGACAGAGAAGAGGAGACAGAGAGAGATGAGGAGACAGAGAAGAGGATACAGAGAGAGATGAGGAGACAGAGAGAGATGAGGAGACAAAGAGAGATGAGGAGACAGAGAGAGATGAGGAGACAAAGAGAGATGAGGAGACAAAGAGAGATGAGGAGACAAAGAGAGATGAGGAGACAGAGAGAGATGAGGAGACAGAGATGAGGAGACAGAGATGAGGAGACAGATGAGGAGACAGATGAGGAGACAGATGAGGAGACAGAGATGAGGAGACATTGACTCATAACATCAATAGAAATCTACAGGAGGACAGACGACAGGAGACTCTGGATTCTGACTTTTGTCTTCTTTAAGGGAATAAAAACACTCAATAGTTCACAGTAACTCTACACAACTACATTACCCAGAAACCCTTTCAGGTGACAGGAGTAAACCAGACGTCTCAAACTAACTTCATCTGTACATCGATGTGCTTTAGAGGAAGAGACAGAAGAATAAATATAAAATATAGAACAAGGAGGTTGAATAAAAAAAGTTAAAATCGACTTCTGGTGATCATGTTTGATGATAAAGATGAAATAATAATCAATATCATCTGTGTGTGTGTGTGTGTGTGTGTGTGTGTACGTGTCTGTGTGTGTGTGTGTCTCTGTGTGTGTAGATGTATGTGTGTGTATGTGTGTGTCTGTAGATGTGTATGTGTGTGTATGTATGTATGTGTGTGCGTGTGCAGATGTGTGTGTATGTAGATGTGTGTGTATGTATGTATGTATGTGTGTGTGTGTGTCTCTGTGTGTGTGTGTAGATGTGTGTGTATGTATGTATGTATGTATGTATGTGTGTGTGTGTGTGTGTGTAGATGTGTGTGTATGTATGCATGTATGTATGTATGTATGTGTGTGTGTGTGTCTCTGTGTGTAGATGTGTATGTGTGTATGTGTGTGTGTGTGTAGATGTGTGTGTGTGTGTGTAGATGTGTGTGTGTGTGTGTCTCTGTGTCTGTGTAGATGTGTATGTGTGTGTGTGTGTGTGTGTGTTCTCACAGCGCTCTCTCTCTCCGTCTCACTCGTCTGCGTCTGTCCGTCCGTCCTGTCCCCCGTCATCGTCTCCTGGCAATGACACCTGGTGGTCGCCGTCGGAACAGTCTGCTCACAAGGAGACACAGACGTTTGTAAACAACAGCAGCTGGACGATGATGATGAAGAGGATGAAGATGAGACACACACCAGCTGCAGGGTGAGGTGTGCGATGGTTCGGTCTCGGCTTCTCAGCTCCTCTCTGAGCTGCTGCACCTCCTCCAGGAGAACCTGCACCTACACCCACACACACACACACACACACACACAGGTCAGGGCTGTGGAAAGGGATTCTGGGAAATGTAGGATTTTATAACTAGAAGAAGAAGCAGGAGAGCTGCTTCCATGAGCGTCGTTTGTTCTTCTCTTAAACTCCAGAAGACGAACAAAGAGAGGACGAGTGTAACGGATGAGAGGGATCGTAGTGATCTCATCTTCATGGAGGTCTTCACCACCTCCAGCACAAACTAAGCTTCATGCTGCATTCATGTGGCGTAGAAGAAATCGGGAAAATGTGTTCCTGAAAATTCACATGAACAAGAACTCAGAAAGTCTGCAAAGAGTTTGTCACACGAGCTGCTGAGCTGGCGTCACATTCAACAGAAAGACGCTGGACGAAGGTAAATGAAGTTGTTGGTCGTCAGCGTTCGTTCCTGTTCAGGTGAAGTGAGCCGGATTATTCAGAAGATTTCAAAGCAATGAAACAACACGAGTTGAAGCTCTTGAACACACCGGACCATCGGAGGAGCACCTGAACGTTCTCCTCTTTAACCTGAACGTTTGTCGTCCTCAGCTGTTTAAATAAAGGTTGAGAAGATTCAAACCTGTGTGTTGGAGCTGTGGGAGGAGTCACTGGTCTCTGGACTCAGAGTGTCTGTGGTCAGAGTGTCCTCGTCCACGTCCTCCCCCTCCTGGACAACAGACAGCATCAACAGGATAGCAGTATTAATATTAATAGAACACGGAACACATTTTGATACAATGTATGAAAACCTCCTCCTCCTCCTCCTCCCACCTGAAGCAGTAACCTCTGCAGGTACTCCAGCTGTGATCTGACTGCAGAACAGTCTTCAGCCAGCTCCTCCACATCCAGACCCAGACCAGGAGCACCAGGAGACCTGGGGAGGTGAAGGACCAGCGACAGAATGAGTCACGTGCTGCGTTCAGGGACCAGCAGGAAAAACACCGCTTGTCTCAACGGCCTAAATACTAGTGGCACATAACCCGAATCTAATTCTGCATTGCTTCTAGACGGAGGGACTGAAGAAGAAAGAGGACGTTTCAGTGGTTATTAAACATGATGTTTGCTTGAGACGCAGAGGGACACTGAGGGTGTTGTGATTGTTTTTACGTCACCTCGGAGGACAGAGGTCCAGGATGAGGTCGCTGTCCGTCCTCTTATTCCCAGAATCCTCAGTCAGCTTGTAGCTCTGGAAGTCACTGAACATGATGCATGATGGGTAAGTTTCTACCTTCAATACCTACGTGTCATCTCGTTAAAGAAATAAGCATTAATACAATTGTTAATTACTATTTACAATTTGAATAAAGTTTGTTGTGTTATATGTTATAATACTGAATAAGAACAGTAATAACACATTGGATAACCTTTGTCATCAGCGTCGTCCAAATTAAAAATCAGCATCAGTTGTAAAAGGTTTTTTAAAAAGCCCCGTTTGATATTTAACAAATACCACATCTAATGACTCTGTCATAACTATCTAATGACTCTGTCATAACTATCTAATGACTCTGTCATAACTATCTAATGACTCTGTCATAACTATCTAATGACTCTGTCATAACTATCTAATGACTCTGTCATAACTATCTAATGACTCTGTCATAACTATCTAATAACTCTGTCATAACTATCATATAACTCTGTCATAACTATCATAACTATCTAATGACTCTATCATAACTATCTAATGACTCTATCATAACTATCTAATGACTCTATCATAACTATCTAATGACTCTATCATAACTATCTAATGACTCTATCATAACTATCTAATGACTCTATCATAACTATCTAATGACTCTATCATAACTATCTAATGACTCTATCATAACGATCTAATGACTCTATCATAACTATCTAATGACTCTATCATAACTATCCAATAACTCTCATAACTCTCATAACTATCTAATAACTCTATCATAACTATCTAATAACTCTATCATAACTATCTAATAACTCTATCATAACTATCTAATAACTCTATCATAACTACCTAATAACTCTATCATAACTATCTAATAACTCTATCATAACTATCATAACTATCTAATAACTCTATCATAACTATCTAATAACTCTATCATAACTATCTAATAACTCTATCATAACTATCATAACTATCTAATGACTCTATCATAACTATCTAATGACTCTATCATAACTATCTAATGACTATCATAACTATCTAATGACTCTATCATAACTATCTAATAACTCTATCATAACTATCCAATAACTCTCATAACTATCATAACTATCTAATAACTCTATCATAACTATCATAACTATCTAATGACTCTATCATAACTATCTAATGACTCTATCATAACTATCTAATGACTATCATAACTATCTTAACTCTACTCAACGGTCTTAAATGTCACGCAGCCTTCACATGATGACTGACTTGTGAAATACATGAAGCCATAAGCTTCTGCACCACAATTAATATTCTTTAGAGATAGTTTCAGAAAGTCACTGAATTATTAAGACTGTAGATATGCAAGGTATTCTGTGGTGGGCTGTAATAATAAAAATATATATTTCATGTTAATATTTAGCTCCAGAATATCCCACAAAAAATAAAATACATGGATCTCAGTGACTCCTATGACCTGTGACCTTCCATGCACACAGCCATGCTCAAATGAAGAGCAAGACACCTTTGGTGTGATGCAGTCATGACCTTTCCCCTAAAAACCAACAACCAGGACAAACCTTTCAACCTTTAACTGACCCTCTGACCTGAGCAGTCAACATTTACTACTGACAGTAAGAAGCCCGTTGATCTGCGCTCACTCTTTCACCTCTCTGCTTGCCACAATAGGTTTAAACGTTGGCGGCAACAACGGTATAATTGTGAGGAACCTACAATATGTTTGAGCAGGGTTTTTCCTTTACGCTGTACCTTCCCTCACCTTTCACTGTCAGTGTGGACGTCCTGTGTTCCCCAGCAGAGCTGCCTCATCCTCCACTGAGCCATGTGGGCGATCCCGTCTCCATCTGCAGGGTTCAGACCACAAGCATGATCAAACATCAAACATCATTATTATCTCAATATCATTATTATCTCAACTGAACCGTTAGCTAACCTAAACACACACTTTATTAGCTCCTAAAGTGAACCGTTAGCTAACCTAAAACACACTTTATTAGCTCCCAAAGTGAACCGCTAGCTAACCTAAACCACACTTTATTAGCTCCTAAAGTGAACCGTTAGCTAACCTAACCATACTTTATTAGTTCCTAAAGTGAACCGTTAGCTAACCTAAACACACACTTTATTAGCTCCTAAAGTGAACCGTTAGCTAACCTAAAACACACTTTATTAGCTCCTAAAGTGAACCGTTAGCTAACCTAACCATACTTTATTAGCTCCTAAAGTGAACCGTTAGCTAACCTAACCATACTTTATTAGTTCCTAAAGTGAACCGTTAGCTAACCTAAACACACACTTTATTAGCTCCTAAAGTGAACCGTTAGCTAACCTGAAACACACTTTATTAGCTCCTAAAGTGAACCGTTAGCTAACCTAACCATACTTTATTAGCTCCTAAAGTGAACCGTTAGCTAACCTAAACACATACTTTATTAGCTCCTAAAGTGAACCGTTAGCTAACCTAACCATACTTTATTAGCTCCTAAAGTGAACCGTTAGCTAACCTAAACACATACTTTATTAGCTCCTAAAGTGAACTGTTAGCTAACCTAAAACACACTTTTTTAAAGATGCTAAACTGATTTAAAACTATGTTTTTTAATGGATAAAGCTAAACTGAACTGCTAGCTAACCTAAACAAGGCTATCTTAACTGCTAACCTGAACTGTAAGTAACTTGAACAAGGCTATTTCAGCTACTAAACAGAATGGTTAGCTAACATGAACCAAACTGTTTTATATCCTCCACTAAGTGACCAGATGTCCCCGTTTGTCTGGAATTGTCCTGGTTTCTAGCGTGTTGTCCCAAGTCCTGACTATCTGTCAAATACTAAAATATAAAGTAATAGTCTAATAATATGTTTGTTACATGGACATTCATCATGTTCTGTCCCACTCATTATTACTTTAGATCAGGGGTCTTCAACGTTTTTCAGGCCAAGGACCCCCAAACTGATAGAGAGATGGAGCAGGGACCCCGACTATATATATTGTATAAAATTGTGTTTTATATTAAACTGGGCCTGGTGCCATAAACATACCCTGCTATTGTGCATTCAATGCTAAGCTATTCAAATAATACACAGGTTCATATATTCATGTTTTTATTTTAAACATGTGCAAGGCACAGTGAGTAGGGAGGCCGTGTCACTGCCATTTAGAAACACACCGTGTCAGCTGATACCAATGAAGCCGATATCAGCCGATATCAACATTGTCTGTTAATTGCATGATAGTCATGCAAACAAGCTGTTCAAACTGATGTTTTCATTTTAAACATAAATGTGGAAACGAAAATAACTGATGGCCTATTAGTGCCACTGCCACACATAAACATACCTGTTATCTTGCATACATTACTGAACTATGAAAATAATGGAAAGATTCATGTTTGGGAAAAAAAAGTGTGTCTAATCCACCAAAGATTTCGCAGACACCGTGCAGTACCCCCGCGGACACCCTAGGGGTCGCGGACCCCCTGTTGAAGACCTCTGCTTTAGATGATAAACTAAAAACAAACTGTTCTGAATTTGTTGGTTGTTTTTGGGTCATTTTGTCTAAGCTGCATCATGTGAGACATCACAGCTCCTATATAAACTAGGTGGGATCTGTAATTTGACCGTATGCTAGTTTCTGACGTCTTTACACAGACAGACATACCGCTGTGCAGCGAGGCGTCTTCTGGGAGGTCTTCATCCAGCATGAGGTCATCATCATCCAGATCACACGAGTCCAGGTTGTTCAGGACGTCCTGAAGGACACAGAGACATACGTGGTCCATATGCTGCACCATATTTATAAATGTGCTTTATACTTCAGCTTCACACAAACGGAGGAGCATGAAAAAGACCAGAATGCTCTGCAGCCTTTTTGTTCACGACAGCTCTTTTACGTCCTTGCGAGCACAAAACAGAAAAATCCCTGAACAAACTCACAAAAAGGACAAAAATCAAAGCCAATCTATTCCCTTCTTTTATAAAGTAGCAGCTGCAGCACGAAGGACGAGGCGAGCTCCAGCGAGACGCTGATGAAAGAGTGAAAGACCTTCTGCTGATCGATCGCAGTCTCTGGGTTCGTTTGTCTGGACAATGAAAGAGAACGAGCCTGAAAACCCCAAAACTACCATTTAAGCATAACTACTGGGCCACGTTCTCCGTATTACAAACACCAGAGAACCAAATCATATTTAACATGACATATAGGACATACTTCTGATTCTTCATCAGGATATTATAGGTGACATACTATATCAGCTAGAAATCATAATTAAAGACATTAACTAACGAACACTTTCAACACGAACATTTGACTTGAACATGAACACTTGAACACTTTAATTCACTTGAACATGAATATGAACACTCTGAACACTTTAATTCATTCACCTGGTGCAATATCCAATCCGTGCAATCCCGTGCAATATCCAATACGTTTAAGTATTATCTTACATTTTTTTACCCCGCCTGTATATACTGGTATATATATTTTGTATTCTTCTTTACTGTCATATTTTTATTACTGTATTTATACTACTCGATTTTTTATCTTCATTCTATTACTTGTGAGCGATGCTGCTGTAATCCTGTAATTTCCCCACTGAGGGACTAATAAAGGATTATCTTATCTTATCTGACTGGTTGAAATGTCACTTTTCCTGCAGGCTGGTTACGTTTTCTTCTTTGCCAATGTTGAATGAAGCCTTCGATGCTCAAACTAACTAACCGTTCAAAGCACCGATCCTAGTAAATCCTAGTAGTCCATATCCATCCATGAAATCAAAAATATAATATCCATAGTGATCCGAGTAGAACCCTGGAACACAACCTCAACAAGAATATCTTCTTTTTGTAAAAAAGTCTGAAGGAGAGGAGTTTACTACAAATCCCAAGATGCATTTCAGCAAGAAACTTACAATCACAGAGCTCAGAAATCTGTTCCATGAAAATCTGAGTCAACAGCAACTGTGATGACAAAATGTACTTCACAAGGAGGCTCATGGGTATTGTAGTTCACTGGTCATTCACTCATAAGACCATATCATGAAAGTGTATGAGTGCTTAT